>JAQFXP010003909.1:0-11576 GCA_034693685.1 Belba bartosi | reverse complement strand
TCAAATATTGTTAAATCGAATATTGTTAAGTCCAATATTGTTAAGTCGAATATTGTTAAGTCGAATATTGTTATTTCAAATATTGTTAAATCGAATATTGTTAAGTCCAATATTGTTAAGTCGAATATTGTTAAGTCGAATATTGTTATTTCGAATATTGTTAAGTCGAATATTGTTAAGTCGAATATTGTTAAGCCGAATATTGTTAAATCGAATATTGTTAAGTCGAATATTGTTAAGTCAAATATTGTTAAGTCGAATATTGTTAAGTTCAATATTGTTAAGTCCAATATTGTTAGGTCGAATATTGTTAACTCGAATATTGTTAAGTCGAATATTGTTAAGTCGAATATTGTTAAGTCGAATAATGTTAAGTCGAATATTGTTAAGTCCAATATTGTTAAGTCGAATATTGTTAACTCGAATATTCTTCAGTCAAATATTGTTAACCTAGCCTTCGGTTATAATAAGATTTTTGGTTTTAACAAGTTCTCAAATGTTTGACTTACCAATATTCACTATTTACCATTAAAATGCTCGATTTAATATTTGACATAACGTTATTCGACTTAATGATATTTGACTAAACAATATTCGACTTGACAATATTTAACTTAACAATATTCGACATAACAATATTCGACTAAAAAAAATTCGACTAAACAATATTCGACTTAACAATATTCGACTTAACAATTTTCGACTTAACAATATTTGACTTAACAATATTCAACTTAACAATATTTGACATAACAATATTTGACTAAACAATATTCGACTTAACAATATTCAATTTAACAATATTCGACTAAACAATATTCAACTTAACAATATTCGACATAACAATATTCGATTTAACAATATTCGACTTAACAATATTCAACTTAACAATATTCGACATAACAATATTCGATTTAACAATATTCGATTTAACAATATTTGATTTAACAATATTCGACTTAACAATTTTCGATTTAACAATATTTGAAATAAAAATTATTTTTATTTGAATACAATTTAAAAATTTTCTTTTAGGAGGATACTATGACTACAAAAAGGCTAGAAAATCACATCCTTAATTATTAGTAAATTTTTATTTAATTTATTTAATTTAGTTTTTCTTATTAATATTTTAATTCCTGTGCATTTGATTGTTTGCCTTTAATCACGCTATTAAAAAATCTACGCTATTAATAAAAAAACTCAATATATTCTTGCTATTACAATAAAGATTTTAAAATGTTTTGCTGTTATTAAAAACATTAAAATTTGTCCCGCTATTAATAAAAATTTAATTTTTCGTATTATTAATAAAAGATTTTCCATTTACCTCTTGCTATTAATAAAAGATCTCACCCTTTTCTTGCTATTATAACAAAGATAATAAAATTTTCTCGTTGTAAATAAAAAAATTTTTGTTATTAATAAAAACGCTCAAACTATTCTCGTTATTACAGTAAAAACTAAAAATTTTTCCCGTTATATGTAAAAAGCATAAAAATCTTTTCGTTATTAATTAAAAAAACCCACTGTAAGTAAAAACATAAAGTATTTTTTTCCTATTAATAAAAAAACTCAAATTCCCGTACTATTATAATAAGACTTTAAATTTTAATAAAATTTTAAAACAATTTTCTTTGCTATTATAATAAACGATTCACCTACAATTTTAACCCTAAAATTTATTCTCCGCTACTATAATAAGTAAACAACCGCGAAGTAGGGGGGAAAGAAAGGGTTGCTACATGACAAAACTATATATACATTTTCTCAAAATCAAAAATGTATTAAAAATAAAATTAAGCATTATTATATTCTAACATTCCAAAATTTTGTTTGTAATAAACAAAATTTATTTAAATAATATTACAAATGAATATAGAGGTATAGGGGTGTGGCTGAGGGTGAATGGCAAAAATATATATATATATTTTTAAAAATGTATTAAAAATTTTAATTTTTAAAGATAATAATTAATAAAGCAATAAATTGATATATGTTTTATTTAATAAATTTATAATTATAAAATAATAATTTTTCATTGTTATTTTACAAAATCTTCAAAAATAATAAAATAAAAAGTTATGCAATTTATTCTAGTAAACGTTTTATAAATTAAAATGCATTATTAATAATGTATTTTGCTTAAATCAACGATTATTATTATTTTCAATATTGACAATAATAAAGTTTCGATTTTATTTTTGGATGTAATTTATTGTTTAGTTTTTGAAATTTTATTTGTTGCGATTAAATTCCTGTTGGTTTCAATATTTTATTAATTTTGGAATTAACCAAAGCAACAATTTAATTTTTAATTTAACTTAAACAATAGCATTTTATCAGGTTTGATCAATTTATCTAATTGCGTATTTTGTTTTGTTGTAATACGATTGTCTGTTTGTGGCCAAACATTCTGAGCTGCCTTTTTGTGTTTTACATTTGTTTTTGCTCTAGGAGCTGTAAAATAACTGCGTCGTTTGTTAGTTGATCTAATTTGTATAGTTTCCAATTGTTCTCGGCTGAGTACTAAGATAAGTTTTAATGACTTTTGAAAACCATTTAACATTTTCTTCATTAATAAGATAAATCATCTTATTGGTTAGTAAAGTTCCAGAAATTAATTTTTTAATCCGATGTAATTTATCTTTAAAGAAAAAATTAATTGTTTAAATATTTTTATTGTTTTTGGCATGTTCTTCTTTCAATAACCATTATTTTATTGCATACATTAAGGATTACATTTGAATTTGACAATATTTAACTTAACAATATTCGACATAACAATATTCGACTAAAAAAAATTCGACTTAACAATATTCGACTTAACAATATTCGACTTAACAATTTTCGACTTAACAATATTCGACTTAACAATATTCAACTTAACAATATTTGACATAACAATATTCGACTAAACAATATTCGACTTAACAATAAAATTAAGCATTATTATATTCAAACATTCCAAAATTTTGTTTGTAATAAACAAAATTTATTTAAATAATATCACAAATGAATATAGAGGTATAGGGGTGTGGCTGAGAATGTATCTAAATTTTTCCATTTATCTGCTTGACCAAATAACTAAAGTGAACAATACTTATTACCAAAAATACATAGATAAACTTCATATCAATATAAATATTGTATTTGCGTTTACAAAAATATGTGAAAATAATTTATATTTAATTACATACTAAAAGTATTTTAGAACCTTATTTGAATTTATATAAAATTAATTAAAATAAAATTTAACTTTAATAATATGACATCATTTAAATATTAAATTACTTTATATTTTAATATATTTTTGCAGTAATTATTATTTAATTTTTGCAATGTAAAATTAAACAATAAAACTTTATTAATTAATTATTAAGTTTTTATTTTAATTTAAATGAAAGTTGTTTTATAAAAAAAATTTATAAAATAATTATTTAATAATTTGCTTAAATAAATAAAATACATTTTTATAATTTAATAATATTATTTGTTACACTAATGTAATTATTATTAAGTTTGTGTTGTTATAATAAGTGCAAAAATAAATAAATTTTTATTGTTATTTTACAAAAATGTATTAAAAATTTTAATTTTCAAATAAAGCAATAAATTGATATTTGTTTTATTTAATAAATTTATAATTATAACACAATAATTATATAATTAATTAAAATTGTAACATTTTTATTTATAAATTAAACCTTATTATTATTAATAGGTACATTTGCAATTTTCGCTAGTTATACATCGACCATTTTTATACTGTAAATTAAATTAATTAAATTTTATTTTAAAATATTTTATTTTATTAAATTTAATTTTTTTAAAAAACAAAATTTATTAAATTTATTACCTTCATTATCTTGCAATATTTATTACAAGTACTTATATCTTTCTGTGAACAAATAAGTTGTTTTGCCAAGTTTTTTGTATCTAAATTTTTTCCATTTATCTGCTTGACCAAATAACTAAAGTGAACAATACTTATTACCAAAAATACATAGATAAACTTTATATCAGGATAAATATTGTATTTGCGTTTACAAAAATATGTGAAAATAATTTATATTTAATTACATACTAAAAGTATTTTAGAACCTTATTTGAATTTATATAAAATTAATTAAAATAAAATTTAACTTTAATAATATGACATCATTTAAATATTAAATTACTTTATATTTTAATATATTTTTGCAGTAATTATTATTTAATTTTTGCAATGTAAAATTAAACAATAAAACTTTATTAATTAATTATTAAGTTTTTATTTTAATTTAAATGAAAGTTGTTTTATAAAAAAAATTTATAAAATAATTATTTAATAATTTGCTTAAATAAATAAAATACATTTTTATAATTTAATAATATTATTTGTTACACTAATGTAATTATTATTAAGTTTGTGTTGTTATAATAAGTGCAAAAATAAAGAAATTTTTATTGTTATTTTACAAAAACTTTAAAAATAATATAATAAAAAGTTATACAATTTATTCTAGTAAACTTTTTATTAATTAAAATGCATTATTAATAATGTATTTTGCTTAAATCAATAATTATTATTATTTCCACAATTGACAATAATAAAGTTTCAATTTTATTTTAGGTGTTATTTCTTGTTTAGTTTTTGGGATTTCATTTGTTGCGATTGAATTCCTGTTGGTTTCAAAATTTTAATAATTTTAGAATTAACTAAAGCAACGATTTTATTTTTAATTCAACTTAAACAATAGCATTTCATCAGATTTGATCAATTTATCTAATTGCGTATTTTGTTTTGTTGTGATACAATTGTCGGTTTGTTGCCAAACATTCTGAGCTGCCTTTTTGTGTTTTACATTAGTTTTTGCTTTAGAAGCTGTAAAATAACTGGCGTCGTTTGTTAGCTTACCCAATTTGTATAGTTTCCAATTGTTCTTGGCTGAATACTAAGATAAGTTTTAATGACTTTTGAAAACAATTTATCATTCTCTCCATTAATAAGATAAATCATCTTATCGGTTAGTAAGGTTTCAGAAATTAATTTTTCAATGCGATGTAATTTATGTTTAAAGAAAAATTGATTGTTTCTTCTTTTTATTGTTTTTGGCATGTTCTTCTTTCAATAACAATTATTTTATTGCATACAATAAGGATTACATTAGAAAATGTTAAAAAAACCAGAATTTAGGACTCATTTTTAAGCAGCCAATTATGCGTTTGACTTTTCTATTAAAATTCCAGACAATAGAATTCGCGGTTAATTTATAATTATTAAGCCATTTTGTAGGGTCTTGTGTTCTGTCATACGATTTCAAAGGAATTAAACCGCTGCATATCATTTTTGAGAATATTTACGGTTAAATTTCTTGATAACGTTTCTCTTTATTACTGCTGATTATTAAATTTTATGATCAAACTGTATGAATAAATAATTGAATGAATACATACCAGTCATTCGAATCGATGTTTAACTTTTTTATATTAACTCATTAGGTATATAAGAGCTGTAAAACTAAACTCAATATTTAGTATGTTTTATGCTCTCAATAGAGTAGTTTGTATTAAATAATTAATAAAATGTTTTATAACTTATATTCTGTTACTTATTGCTACTCTACATCACTTACACTAAACTACTTATACGAAGTTGTGTTACCCTTTCCGACCACTATGTGCTACCGACCGGATATACACCACTTTCCGAACAGTGCTCTGGAAGGCACACAACATATTTATTATAATATTTTGGCTAATTTAACTGAATTTTAACAGTATAAATACTTATGGAAAATTTAACGATTTTAATCAAAAACATAAAAAGTTGCAAGCCGCCTTTGTTGGTCAGATAAATTCAACCACATAAAGAAAGATAAAGATAAGAGTAATTTTTTGTGGACCAAATGCTAGGAAAGAGAAATAAATTTTAATTTTTAAAATAACAGGAGATTATTTGTCAATTATTTGTTTACTCTTTTTCCGAAAATTTGCTATTAATTTATAAATATGAGCTTTGGTTATATCTCCAGTTCCAATTTTGCTTTAGTTTCTTTTAAAATTTATATAGAAAATACTCGACAATTTCGAAGCAGTATGTTCTTATTATTTGGTACTAGCAATATGATTTCCGGTTAACTAATTAATAGTATTGCTTCTAATCTGCTGTTCTATTTTAATCTAACAGAAGAGTGATATTACTATATATTTGTTACTAGCATTGACTTAACACATGTAGTCTGAGCAAGGAGTAGAACTCTGCGGCCGACGTATAGATCTCTAGTTTAAACTAAATATATTTGAATTGTTTGACAAGCAGTGCAAGTGTCGGCTCATTTCATATGTGCTCTGCGGTAGTGCTGTTTGTTTCAATCACTTAATCACATATATTGTCCACATTTTCCACTCAATTCGGGTTTAAATACAATTATATATAACTAAATCTGATATTTATTTCATTAATTTTTTCTAATTTTCATTCAAACATTACGTCAATAAATATTATATATTTTTGAGTTAATACGTCATACGCTCTTCTTAAAATGCACCCAAACCTGCCGGTGCTTACCTACGCTGTCACGGCCGATATACCGGTGCTCATCATACGCACCGAACCGATTTTTCACCTTCGGTATATTGGGTGGCACTAGGTCGTGAAAGTACGCAACAGAATAATAAGAAGTATGACTAATTAAAATAAATATTGAAAATCCTATTTTAATTATTTATCACCGGCAAATTTTAGCTTTGTAATAAAAATTTTATTAATTTAAATTTTTTGCATAAAAATGTATTTTAAAAATTAATTTTTCAAAATTATTTACAATATTTTATTTGTTTTGTACATGTAACAATTATTAAATTAATAGATTAATAAATCGGTTTTATTAATAAAATATATTATTAATTTAAATGTGCCGTATTCCCTCACATATTAGTACATGTACATATAAGATGAGTTTGAGCTTCATGTACTTATACCCCGAGGTATGTGCACATATACTTATATATCCAGGAAAAATGTAGTTTTTGTAAATAAATTTTATTCAAATATTTTTGTTAAAAAATTTAAAATATAAAGGTTTAAAGATTAAAGATATCAAACGTATGAAATTATTAAAAATAAAAATAGAGTTAAGATATCATGTTATTATAGTAACATATCTTAGACTTAAAAATTTTCATTTCTATTAAAGTCGTTTAAAATATTTATTAAAAATTAAAATATATTTGAATTATTTATATTTTAAATAAATTAAAAATTTGTAGTTAAATTAAATTCAATTGCTTTGATTAATATTTCTAAAAAATTAATTAAAATTTTTTTTATTCCTTGTAGGTTTACTAGTATTCGCAAGAATAAAAACTTGTATTTAATACTTAAAAATTTTGTAGCATTTGAATAAACTAAAACAACTGACGATAATTCAAAATTAACCGATGATGAAGACAATAAAAATATTGAATCAGAAGAAGTCGATAACATTAATTTAGAATAATTTATAAGTGCATTAAATAAAATCGTTAAATTTTAAGATTTAAAACATTTTGTGTTAATTATTGAAGTTTGGGTTTACCTTGCCTTATAAGTACATGTACATCGAGGTTTTAAACCAAATTTAGGAAAGTGGTATATTTCAGCTTATATGTACATGTGCTAATATGTGAGGGAATACGGTATATATTTTTTTAATCCGATGTTTTAATTTTATATTATATATATTTTAATAAAAAAATATAAAATTAAAACAAATTTTGTAATTATTTATTTTTTCAATTATTATTAATTACAATATTTTACAATATTTATAAAAAAATATTTAAAAATTATTAATAATTAAAAGAATTTATATTTAATAATATTAAAATTAAATTAATAAATATAAAATAAATTATTCTAAATTGTTATTACTTTTAAATCTACATTGATCTCTGTGGCAAAACAATCCTTCGCCACAATTCGAATCCGTTTTACAATAACCCATTCGTTGGACATTAGTATACGAATCATCGCAATTAATTCAGTAATCAAATGGATCAGCTGAGTTGACACTCTGGTCAATACATGGTCTTTCATAATCAGGATTTGTTGGAACTTTTTTTATCTTTACAGCATGACAAGCTATTATCACAATGATTTGGATCAAATTCTTTTTGACATGTACTGTGCACTACACAGCAATAAGGATGATAGTTTTCTTTGCAATTTTCAGCTTTATAATTTTTATAAAACAAAAATAATAAAAATTATATACTTTTTTATTTTTAAAAATATAACCAATTGGGTCATCAAATTAAAAAAGACGAAATAGTTTTTATACCAAAATTAATTGATTTAAATAATGTAATCCAATTGACAGCAACTGAGTTTAACACATATTTTTTAACAAATGACGGATTTATTTATTTTTGCGGTCAATATAACTAAAAGTATCAACTACTACCAAAAATATTAAATAAAAAAATTTGATAAAATGCTCATTTATATATTTTATTTGAAAATAAAGTTTGTGTCACTTCTAATAATGAAATCTATTCAATCACAGAGAATAAAATCGAAAAAACTAATTTTAATAATTTATTGAATTATTATTGTGAAAAATATCAAATAACTTATAAAACATTACAAATAAATACCAATAATATTATTAACAAAAATAATTTGTCATCTCAACAAATTAAAGTATTAAGAAGTAAAGATAAATCAACACAAATTAACCAGGGTAAATATAAATAAAATAAAACCTCTTTAAAAAGTAATTTACAAAAAATATTTTTTATAAAAGTGCAAAAGAAGTTGAAAACTGATAATAATATTTAGATAAATAAAACAATTGTTTCGAGTGATGGTCATTATAATAGTCAATTTAAAGAAATAAATAAAATTGACTCGGGTGGTTTTGGAAAAGTTTATCATGTTAAAGACAAAATAGATGATAAGCCATTAGCAATTATAAAAATTTTGTTTAAAACTAAGTTAAGTGTAAAAAGTTTTTATAAAGTTTAAATAAAGTTTTTATGTTTTAATTGAAAATCTGGTGTTAAATCGTTTCATCACCGAAGCATCTTAGCCATCTCCGGCCAAAAAGCTATCTCGTGCTTCAACATTAACAATTTTAACTTTGCTAAATTTATAAACATTTTATTAATAATTTTAATATTTTAAATAGACTTATCTAGAATAAACAATATTTTAATTTATTTGAATAAAAATATCAATAATATAAAATATGCAGAATATCAAATAATTTATAAAACAATTCAATTAATTAAAAAATTAACTAATTATTAAATAAATTAATGAACAACTTATTGATTTAAAAGCAAATTAAAAAACAAATGATAAGTTATAATAATTAAAATCACGCGTTGAACAATGAAATGGTATTAAGCGCTTGCGGCAGTAAATCTGACAATTGATGTATTATTTTGCTGCTGCACTAAAAGCGTACATTGAAAACGAGGAACGCATCTGACAAAATATTGTCAATGAGTACGATTTAAAATTTTTAAACCCTTACATTGAATTTATTTTTACATTAAAAATCTAATTTATAATTTTTTATATGACTTTTATAAAATTTAATAGACCTATGAAATATCAAGCAAAATTTAACGATACGTTAGCATGCCACTGTTAATTAAGACAAACTTAACGCTATGTTTTCAGAGCCATCTATAGATCATTACTAACAATATTTTTAATAATAATAAATCGTATTTTTACGCGATTTGATTGATTGAGTGATACAATCAGTGGTTAATGTATATCATCAGTGATTGTTTAGCTGAAGAGTTATTAACATATTTTTGAGACATTTAAATGGAGATTGATATGAGCGACACGACTGGCCACAACAATAGTGTGTCACTCGAATACATGTCTGTGTGCCTGCAGTCGGAGGCAGAAAGTATTCCGGCGCTCGAACCGGTCAACGGTGTAGTGCAGCCGCCGGTGGTGCCGGGCCCGGGCAAACAGCGCCGGAACACTAATCAACTGCAGTTCCTGCTGCGGGTAGTGATGAAGGCGGTGTGGAGGCACAACTTCTCCTGGCCCTTTCAGCTCTCGGTTGACTCGGTTAGGCTCAGACTTACAGATTATCATAAAATAATTAAACGACCCATGGATTGGTCAACCATTAAGAAACGACTTGAGAACTGTTACTACAGCTCTGCCGAGGAGTGTATACAAGACTTTATGACTGTATTTACGAACTGTTATGTCTATAACAAACCCGGAGAGGATGTCGTTCTTATGGCACAAACTCTCGAAAATTTTTTTATAAACAAATTACAAGAAATGCCTAAAGAAGTGATTGATTTGCCTCTACGGCCGACTCAGACACACAAACGCAAAGACAAGGCTAGGCCCGGAAGGAGAGACGAAGAACCCGAGCTAACCAAAGATCAAAAACTGATTGAAGAGTTGTCGAGAATGGATCTGAACTAAGACAATAGCGCAGAAGACATTTGTGTCATTTAGAAAGTCAACTATTACTGGTTGTGAACTGGCGCTGACTAATGAGGACAAGTACTTCACTGCTTTTAATGTCACCGAACTATGTGGCCAAGCCTTGAATGTTATTATTAGAAATATATTGAGTTTATAATATATTGACAATAAATAAACAAATATTGAGTTTATTATTAAAAAACTATTTAAAAATTTTTTAATACATTTTATATTATTGATTAAATGTTAAATTTTATTTAGAATAAAATATTTTATAAATTAAGAAAGGTTCAATTTAAATACATAAATAAAAGTAATGTGTTAAAATTACTAATAACTTTTATTAACATTTAAATTTTAGTGTTTTCAACCTACTTTTATTTTTTATTTGTCTCCAAAATTTTTATAATTTTTGCAAGTTTATCTATTGATAATATAATTAGCAAATGTATAAAATGTCAGTTGTCTAATATTGTTTATTTATGATATATTGCAAAAATGGCACGTTGATTTATTAGCAAATTAATATTTTCAAATAAATAAATTAAAAACTCAAAACTTAGACTTTAAAAATATAAGTCAACAGTCAAAAGTCAGCAAACAAACTTTATCAGTCATATAAAAACTATATTCTACTATATATACATTTCTTTGAAAATGTATTAAACATATTTAATTATATATTTACAAATAAATAGTAAACTAACTATATTTTAAAAATATTTAATGTATATAAATCAGTTATATAAGGTCTGAGTTTTATATAAATGTAATTTTTTGTAAGAACTATCGCGCGCTTATGTCTTCGATATGATAATTGAATTTGTGTCTAATTTGTTGAATAACTACTTGGTTTTCATTATGTGTTCTTAAAAATAATAATAATAGTAGATACTTGCCTGTATGGGTGGATTTCAAAATGGCCGCCATCGCACAACAGTACGACCCTATTTTCGAGACGTACTTTATGGAGGGGGCTTTGCCACCGGGTGCCCCTTAAATTACCCGACGTAATTTATGTTCCGAACCAAAATGACGGCCAAGATGGCGGCGATGACGTCAGAGTTCGACGTACTTTATGGAGGGGGCTGTGCCCTCTATTGCCCCTTTTCCAACGTACTTTATGGCCAATTTTTTT
>JAQFXP010003908.1:0-11576 GCA_034693685.1 Belba bartosi | reverse complement strand
GAACAGGAGAGAGAGAGAGAGAGAGCAGGAGAGAGAGAGAGAGAGCAGGAGAGAGAGAGAGCAGGAGAGAAAGAGCAGGAAAGAGAGGGAGAGCAGGAGAGAGAGGGAGAGGGAGAGAGAGAGAGAGAGAGAGAGAGAGAGAGGGGTAAGTGGTGATCGGTTGTTCTAGTATTATATGATTTAAAACTGTAATACATTAATTTAAAATAATTGTTTATTAATTAAATTTAAAAATTATTATAATTGGAATAGAACCTAACCTAACAATTCAATTGTTTTTATTAAAATTTATTTCAAATATTTTTAAAATCAAAATAGTACCTTTTTGCGGACCAAATGTTAGGGAGTATAAATGTTAATTTTTAAAATCATAGGAAATTTTTGGCTAATTCTGATATGTATAAGTTTAAAATTAATATTTTGTTTAATGAAAAAAAATTTAATTTGTAATTTTTAAATACATTGAACTTTGACAAGTATAAAATTATATTTAAAAATAAAATTTGATTTAAGTTTTAAATTAATTAATTTAAATATAAAAACAATAAAATTCATTTTGCAAATGTAAATTCAAAAAGTAAATTAAAATTTATTGAAAAATTAATTTTTATATTAATTTAATTTAAAGTAAATAGCTAAAAAGTATACAAACAAAAATTATTTAATCGATTGTTTAAATATATTTTTAAATTACCAAACTGTTCATAACCAGAGATGAGATTGTTCAGAAATTAGAATATTTATTACTTGTATTGTTGAGTTAACATGTATAAACGGCATATCTGCTGTGGCCTACAAAGTTAGCTTTAGTCAAATCTGTTGTTTAATAAAAAGTGAATACTGTATATTAAACAACGTTTTTGTACTTTGATACACATCTCATCTATGCTTATAAATTATAAGTTATGATAAAGTACAATTTTAAGCAATGCTAATTATTAGATTTTAAAGAGTTAAACCACTTCTCAATCTTAATTCTGTTAGCAATCATTTGCTCTCCAATTCCAACCAATCAAAGATTCAATTGACTTCTGATTAATTTAAAAATTACAAAATTATTATTAGTTTGACACTAGTTTTGTATGACTTGTTTGCAATTTTGTGTGCATTTTGTATGAATTAACAATTAGTTTGTATTGGCTTTGAATATGACTTTCATAGAAATATTACTCAAAATAACCTATTATTAGAAATTATAAAATTAATCGACAGTTTGTAAGTTGTCTTTAAATAATATAAAATTTTAAAAATAGCTTATAAACTGAAAATTAATTTTTAATCATTTAATGATTGATTATTTTCAAATAATTATAAATGGCAAAACATACTGTAAATTAATATTATGAAAATAATGTATTATTTATAAAAATAAATCTGAAATACTTGGTCATCTTACTACGTGATCTTATGTACAGGAATGTCTATTTAAAAGTAAAAGTTGGTGTAATTATATTTTTATTTCCTTGAATGAAACACATTTGCAGATAAAAATATTTATTTTGTAATAAACTAAAAATTAGCTATAATTTTAAATAATAACATTTTACAAATGGTCAGAGATTTAGGTTCCACTCGGGGTAATATGAATTTACAATTTAATTTAATAATTTATTCAAATTAACAATTAATTAAAAATTAAGAAATTTTGGTCACAAACATATAAAATGCATCTATGATCTATAATCAGTAAGATGCTTTTTAAATTTGAGATTTTAAAAATTTAACTTTATTCATTGGCAAAAATATATTCGATATTATATAAAACAAAAGCTTATTTGTAAAACTAGATCAAATTTATATGATTATTAGAGATTTAAATAGGCCCATGCAAAATCAAACCAAATTTACCGTTTCAAGGTTAAGCTGCTGGCAGACCTTTAGCATTTCAAAGCCTATGATTACTATCATGGTAACAAGCAGTTTGCTCTACGCTAGTTTAATCTACAGTTGTATATTTTAATATAAAATTAATAAAACCTAGATAATTTGAGATTATTAAGTTTTAGCTTTTACGCTTATCACATCAGTCAGCTTATATTACTTATTATAACTTATAATCAATTTATCAACGATAAGTTTTATTGTCAATTACATTATATTATATATTTAAATTAAAGTATTAAATTAAACTTGAGCAACGCTATCAACTATTATAAGTGAGTAGACGTTTGAAAATATTAATTATGCAATCAAAATATAATACTTGAATCTAAAATTTAATAATTTTTAATTTAAAAAAATAATTGTGCTAAATTTTATTTGATATTAATTAAAATAATTAAATATTTAAGAAGCAATATTTTAAAATAATTTTATTAAGAATAAAAATCTTGAAAACAATATAAAATTATTTATGAAACTATAGAGTACAAAAAAGTTTATATATAAAATATTTAATTACAGTTATGTCGAAAAAATTAACCGTTTTATTCACACCACTGGACGGCTGGGGACACATTAACTGCGCCCATGGCTTAGCCGGAGAACTCAAAGAGCGCGGACATAGAGTCGTGTTCGCCGTCGATAAGGCATTCAAAGGCAAATTAATCCCATTTGGATTCGAAGAATATACGCACGAATTGCCATCTGATGGCGACGAAGAGTTTTGGCCACAGTTTATGAAAACTCACTGCCAGTGCTTCGCAGATGGCGCTGAGGCTATAGCCAAAGGCTATTTATTACCTGGCGTACAGAAAATGTTTGAAGATAACAAAAATCGTGAACAACAGTACAAGGATATAATCGATAAAGTTCAGCCTGATCTTATTGTTACTGATAATTATATTGGTTCGCCAACATTAAATAATGCCAAAATACCCTGGGTGTGGTTGATCTCATCGGCACCACATGGTGCTTTTAACGATGATAGAATTCCGCCTGCTCAATCTGGCAAATAAATTTAAATTACTTCTTATTTAATAAAATAATTCCAATAAAACATTATTTTTAAATTGTATTGAAAATATATTTAAACTGTAATATAGATTAACTAATTCACCCCAACTTATGAATACTTAATTTTAGAATTGACATACTTATAAAAAAATATGTTTGCAATGTTATTTTTTTATTATAAATTTTAGCATATTAATTTATTACAATTGTAATAAATAATTTTTTTTATCTTATTAGGACTTTCACTAAACACCGATCGAAAAGAATGGCAAAAATTTCGCCATTTTTTTAGTGAATTGTTTCGAGAATTTCAAAGTGAAGTCAATGAGTATTCCGTATCGAAAGGGGGACCTAAGCTGGAGAACGGAAGACTACACCCGATTAGTCCGCATTTGAATATATATTTATATCCAAAGGAATTAGATTACGAAGAACTGCAACCAATGGCTGATAATTGGATAAGAGTTGAGAACTTTATTCGTATAACTAATGAGACGTTTGAAGTACCCAAACAGTTAACGGAAAGACCCGGAAAACTGGTTTTTCTATCAATGGGTACTTTCGGTTGCGCTAACTTAAAACTAATGACTTGTTTAGTGAATATTTTGGCCAAATCTGAACATAAGTTCATTGTATCGAAAGGACAGGCATTTGAAAACCATAAACTGCCGAACAATATGTGGGGCCAAAGGTTTTTACCCCAAATTGCAGTTTTACCAAAAGTGGACTTGGTCATTACTCATGGGGGCAATAATACTATTACTGAAACGTTTTATTTCGGAAAACCAGCGCTAGTTTTGCCTCTTTTTGGCGATCAGTTAGATAACGGGCAGAGAGTGAGTGAAACGGGTTTGGGATTACGACTCAATCCGTTTCACTGCACCGAAAGTGAGTTACTCTCAGCTGTGGATAGACTGGTGTCGGACAAGGCTTTGGCCGAACGTATGACTGCTATCGGACACCGAATACGCAATACTAATGACAAGAAACGCGTTGCGGAACGAATTGAACAAATATTTGAATAAATAAAATTAATTTCCAGCTTGTAATTATTACAAATTAAATATTTTAAAAATATTTTATAAAATTTATAATAATTATTAAATTAAAATTTTTAATATATCACTATGTATAATTAATTTAAATGTAACAAGTTTTATTTAAAATTAACCTAGATATAAAGTATTAAAATATTTTAAATTTAAAAAATTTAAATTGTTAATTATTATTAGTAGTTTTGTGACCAATCATAAATTTCAATAAAACTTAACAAGTAACAAATATTTTAAATTATTACGACAAAAAATTAACAATATTATTCATATCACTGGACGGCTGGGCACACATCAACGCCTGCCACGGATTAATCCAATATCTTCAACAACACGGATATCGAGTGGTGTTTCCCATTTATAAGGCATTTAAAAACGCGTTAACTCCGTTTGGGTTTAAATAGCAATTGCATGGATTGTCTTCAAATGGCGATCAATAATATTGTTCACAGTTTATAAAGTCTTACTGTCGGCACCTCACGAAAGAGCTAATAAATATAGTTAAAAAATTTGACCTTCTTGGTTTATAAAATTTTAAATATCAAATCAAAAAGTTCGAAGAGAATGTCGAGTTAAACTGAATGTCATTATTACCGATAATTACATTTTATCATTAATTTAATATTCATATAATTTAAGCAAATTTATTTAAGTAAGATAATCAAAGAGACGTTTTTATTAAACTGTAAACAAGTCTATTTTATAAAATTAATTTGTGATTATATTATTAATTTAATCAAGTTGGCAACAAGCAGAAGCTTTTTAACACGTTGTTTGCTAAAACAAGAATAATAATTAAAACATATTTTTAAATAATTCGGAATATTTTAAGATTAAAATAAATTAAATTATACACTCCATTTCAAATGCTTAAGAGCACCCATTATTTTTTAAATTAAATTTAAATCTTTTAGATAATTAAATAAAATTTTTGTCAAAAATATTTCAATTATAACCAGAGATCGCTATAGAGGGGATCAGGCAAAAATTTCCCCATGGTTTTGAAAATTTGGATTTATCCCCCCTAGCATTTGGTCCGAGAAAAGGTACCCCTCTTCGGCGGCCGGCAAATCTTTTGGGTTTTTTGCCCAAAATTAGGAAATTTTCCCTAATTTGGTGCTAAATTCGGTTTAAATACAGTAAAATTAAATAAAATTTTATCATAAATATATGTTTAAAAAACCCAAAAAAGTCGAGAGGGTACCAAATGCTAGGGAAGGGGGGATAAATTCAATTTTCAAAATCAAGAAATATTTTTAGCTGATTTGCCTCCCTCTTCACAATGTCTGTAAAAGACCTAATAAGATAAAATATAAATTTGTAAATATAGCAAAAATAACATATTTTTAAGCCCAGCTAAAGTTATTCAAAGAAAATTTTACTATCTTAAATGATTTATTCAAAATAAAATATTATTACTTTTAGAAATCAAAATTAAATTACACAAAAACAACATTTTTAATAAAATTTTTATTAGTAATTGACTAAATTAGAAAATAATGTATAATTATTATGTGTAACATTATATGTATTTTGTTATTACACGATAAATTTGCACAAAATTAGTACAAGCTATTCTTTGAAAAATTTTCAAGTGGTTTGATTTATTTAATTAAATTAAAATTTCTAATAGCATGCTCCATCAGAGATTAAGTTAATTCCAATTTGGCCAAATGCATGAAAATCGGCTTTTGGCAAAATGCATATTGGCGAAAAGGATTTGGCGATTCGCATTTTGGCGAAATGGATTTAGGCCATATGGAGGATATTCGCATTTGATCCAAATTATATATGCATTTTGCCTAAACTATTTCTGAGTTAATCCAAACATATTTTATACTCTACTTACAAATTTTTTTTGATATGATTACTATCAAAGAAATTATAAGAAAACTTGTAATAAAACTTTAATTGTATTAATTTATATTTTCAAATACTGTATTCTACTGTATAAACTTAATTTTAACAATCGCTCAATACGTAAATAATGTTTATAAATTCAAATTGTACTATAATCCGGTGCATTTAGCAGTACTACTTTTCTATTAATCAATCAACATTGTCTTGCTATAATGGAGATCTGAGATAATCTGACTTGCTAAAATCGAGTATATATGTACTGTGTTATAATTTTAATCAAAAAACTTGCAGTATAATGTGCCAGTATAATAAACACCTAGTATAATGATTACAGCTCTTACATAATGTATTAATCTACTGCAAAGTCTAATACAAAACTATTCTAAAAAATGAACAGTTTAACGAACAATCCGTTATATGAAACAATTTATGGAGAAAAATTTACTTCATTATACTGGCGCTTTATTATAATTTTATTTTTAATTTTCATATAATTTTAATTAGTTATTTTGTGTATAAATTACGATGTTATAAATTGGTTTGGCGAAATGCATTTTGGCGAAAAGTATTTAGGTCAGTTGGGAGGTATTCACAAACACAATAGTTGTTAACCAAGGACATTCAGTGCATTTTACTATTAAACAAGCAATTTTAAGTGATTTACTTCATTTTGGTTACAATCTCATTAAGAAAAATAGTTCTTGCTGTATTATTCATTTAATTCTATTTAAAAAATAAATAGTTGAGCAAAATATGTCTTAATTATGCATGCTTCAATATAATTATTGAATTGTTTAGTTTCTAATATTAAATTTTAAAATAAAACTTATTTTTAAAAAATGTAAACAAATTAATACAATATTTTTAAATAAAGACAACAAAAGATTTGATTTAATGATAGCGAAAGCAAAACATAATTTATTAAATAATTCGGCAATGGATTCAATCAGTATTTGATTCAAATTAAATGCTAACTCGAGAGCCGTATAAAAGATAAGAAATCAAAATGTTTCTTATCTAATATGCCGTTAACTAAATAATATGTTTATTTTAATTTTATATTAATAATTATACTTAAATTAAAACATTAAAATTTTTAAATTAATTTTCATTACACCAGGAGTTACTCTCACAATGATTTTATTTTCGGTGCCCACGGCAATTTAAATAATCATTATTATTTTTAAAAACACTTCTCAACAAAGAAATTAATTTTTTATATTTTGTCCGCCAATAGGAGTGTTTAAGAGAGTTTTCATATGAATAATTTTTAGTATTTTTAATATTTAAAAAATAAGACAATATATTTAAAACTTTGATATTTATATACAATTTTTATTTAAATTTAAATTACAGTTTCATGAAATTATAACAATTATAAATATTTACTAAAATTTTATTATAAAATTACAGTTTATATCTAAATTTTAAAAACTGTAATTTTGTAAATTAAAATTACTAATTATATATATTTAATATTTTATAAACAAGTTTTAATTTAAAATTAAATAAAAATTGTGTCTAGAATTTAAAAGTATTAATTAAATAAGTTTATTTCTTCAACAATTTAAGTAATACAAATTATTAAAAAATAACCCCCTTAAACGCCCCTATTGGCGGACAAAATATAAATAAATATATTGTTTATTAGGAGATGTTTTAAAAAATTATTATTATTATGCAGGCTGCCGTGGGCACCGAAAATAAAATCATTGTCAGATGTGAATAAACTGGTGTCAGACAAGGCTTTGGCCGAACTTATGACTGCTATCGGACACCGAATACGCAATACTAATGACAAGAAACGCGTTGCCGAACGCATTGAACAAATATTTGAATAAATAAAGTTAGTTTCCATCTTGTAATTTTTACAAATTAAAAATCGGTATTCTATAATATTTTATAAAATTTGAAATAATTATTGGATTAAAATTTTTAATATAAGTTTATCAATAAGTATAATTAATTTAAATGTAACAAGTTTTATTTAAAATTAACCTTGATATAAATTATTAAAAATTTTTTATTTAAAATTGTTAATTATTATTAATAGTTTTGTGACCAATCATAAATTTTAATAAAATTTAACCAATAACAAATATTTTAAATTAAACTATTAATAATTAATAATATGACAAAAAATTAACAATATTATTCATATCACTGAACGGCTGGGCACACATCAACGCCTGCCATGGATTAGCCCAATATCTCCAACAACGCGAATATCGAGTGGTGTTTACCATTGATAAGGCATTCAAAAACGCGTTAACTTCGTTTGGATTTGAAGAGCAATTGCATGGATTGTCTTCGAATGTCGATCAATAATATTGTCCACAATTTATAAAGTCTTACTGTCCGTACCTCACGAAAGAGCTAATAAATATAGTTAAAAAATTCGATCTTCTTGGTTTATAAAATTATAAAAATCAAATCAAAAAGTTCGAAGAGAATGTCGAGTTAAACTAAATGTCATTATTACAGATAATTACATTTTATCATTAATTTAATATACATATGTTTTAAGCAAATTTATTTAAGTAAGATAATCAAAGAGACGTTTTTATCAAACTGTAGACTAGTTTATTTTATAAATTATTTTGTGTTTATTTTATTAATTTAGATAAGTTGGCTTCAAGGAGCAGCGTTTTTAACACGTTTGATAAAATAATAATTAAAACATATTTTTGTATAATTTTGAATATTTTAAGATTAAAATTGGTTAGATTATACACTGCATTTCAAATGCTTAAAAGCAGCCATTATTTTTCGAATAAAATTTAAATCTTTTAGATAATTAAATAAAATTTTTGTCAAAAATATTTCAATTATAACCAATTGAATAATTTCAGCGTGCGCAAGCTATTTTGCAAAAAATCACCATTTTAATTGCTTAAGAGCAGTATATAATTTATTAAAACTAATTATTATTTTACAATTAATTATGAATAACACATATAATTTTTTAATACAGTAAATAATAATTAATAAAATCATTAATTTTTAAATTAAACTTTTATTAAATTAAAATAAATGGCGAAATTTTTAAAATAAATATGATAAAAAAGGATTGAAAATGTCAGCCGATCCAGGGGGGATCAGGGGAGAGATTTTTTCCAAAATTTTTACAAAAAATCCTTATATTTATGTTAAAATTTTAGCTAATTTTACTGGATTTAAACCGGATTTAGTACCAATTTAGAAAAAATTTCCTAATTTCTGAAAAAAAAATCCAAAAAATCGAGAGCGTATCTTTTTGCGGACAAAATGCTATGGGGGGGAGGGGGGGGAATAAATCCAAATTTTCAAAATCAATGGGTATTTTTGGCTGATTTTTTCCTTCACAATGCCTTAAAAAAACTTAATAATATAAAATATAAATTTGTAAATATGGCAAAAAAACATATTTTAAAGCCAAGCTAAAGTTATTCAAACAAGTATTTTCTATTTTAAATGATTTATTCAAACTAAAATATTATTACTTTTAAAAATTAAAATTAAATTACACAAAAACAAAAATTTTAATAATATTTTTATTAGTAATTGACTAAATTAGACAATAATGTATAATTATTATGTGTAACATTATATGTATTTTGTTATTAGTATTAACTTATTACACAATAAATTTGCATAAAATTAGTACAAGCTATTCTTAAAAAAGTTTCTAAATGCTTTGATTTATTTATTTAAATTAAAATTTCCAATAACTTATAAAAATAGCGTGTTCAATTAAAAACTAGCGTAACTTAAACCTCCATCGGAAACAAGGTTAATTCCGGTGACAAACGACGACTCATCCGAAGCTAAAAACATAATCGCATTCGAGATGTCGATAGACTCGCCGACTCTACCCAATGGGGTTGCCTTACTTACCTTTTCCCGACGTTCATCGAGCTGGCTTTGGTCCAAGCTTGGCTTGCCCAATTGTTTCAAGTTTGAGTTCATGAAATTTGTTTTGATAAGACCTGGACTGCAATTTGAATTAAATATATTTATTGTTAAAATATTTTTAATTAAAAAAATTTCTTACTTCACAACATTAACCCGAATTCCTTTCGGTCCCAACTCAAGTGCCAAACACTTGGTTAACATATCTAAAGCACTTTTAGACATACAATACACGGACTCAATGGCAGCCTTTGAGCAAATATTAAAAATAAATAAATAATATAAATGAATAAAAACTATAAATAAATTAATATTTTTAAATGTTTATAAAATACCGGTTTAAATGCGCGACCGCTCGAAATGTTAATTATATTTCCTTTGGTTTTCTCCAAATGTTCGACTGAGAGATGAGTCAAATATATGACTGAACGTACGTTAGTGTCCATCACTTGTTTGTATAAATCCAGAATTTTTGTATCATAAATCGAACTATATGAAGCAAATCCTGCGTTATTGACCAAAATATCAAGTTTTCCGAACTCTTTAATCGTTGAATCAATAAGTCGTTTGCAATCCTTATCATCGCTAACATCTGCGACCACTTCCAGTGCTTTCAGTCCTTTCGGTGAAACTTTCAGACATTCTTTGCTAACATTTGCCACTTTCTCGGCGTTCCTTCCGGTGACAACAACATTAGCGCCGGCTCTCGAGAACTCAATTGCGTTTACGGCTCCGATACCATCGGAAGAGCCGGTAATCAAAACTACTTTTCCGCTGAAATCTCGTTTAGTCAACATTTTTCAGTTAATTCAATTCAGGTTTAATGTTAACGTCTGAAAACATCTTATTTATATAAATTAATATTTTATTATATAACAAGCTTTGCCTTATCTAAGAACATTTAATGCAACAATGCCAATAAGCACTATCCAAGGACATTAAGTGCTACAAACACAATAGCTCTTAACCAAGGACATTTAGTGCATTTTACTATCAAACAAGCAATTTTAAGTGATTTACTTTATTTTGGTTACAATCTCATTAAGAAAAATAATCCTTGCTGTATTATTCATTTAATTTTATTTAGAAAATAAATAGTTGAACAAAATATGCCTTAATTATGCATGCATCAATATAATTATTGAATTATTTTATTTCTAATATTAAATTATAAAATAAAATTTATTTTTGAAAAATGTAAAAAAATTAATACAATATATGTAAATAAAAACGACAAAAGATTTCATTTAATGATAGCGAAAGGAAAACATATTTTTTTAAAAATTCGGCAATTGATTCAATCAGTATTTGTTTCAAATTAAATGCTAACTCGAGATCAAGTATAAGCACTCAATTCATTCTCTTAATTATGTTTTCAGATCATTTTCCGGAAAGATATATTGCTGCCCAGGGAAATCAGCATTGATTTATAAAAATTAACATTTCTTTATAATCCATTCTAAATTTTCCTAGGATTTTCGTCAACAATTTAAAAAAATTTTCTTAGATCGGCCGATTTTCTCTATTTTTAATGTATCATTGTTTAAAGTTTATAACAATGTTTTTCAACACATATAACATTTAATTGTTTGTGTTTTAAGTATAATTAAAATAATTATTTATTTTTATATTAAAAAAA
This sequence comes from Belba bartosi, assembly GCA_034693685.1. Lineage (NCBI taxonomy): Eukaryota > Metazoa > Arthropoda > Arachnida > Sarcoptiformes > Damaeidae > Belba > Belba bartosi. The sequence goes on along the minus strand of JAQFXP010003908.1, from coordinate 239 downwards.
TATAAAAACAAGATCAAGCAGACGGTACTCGTTTGATAAGAAACAATACACTATGTGTAAAATCAGCGATAATTACAAAATTATAAAATCTACAACTTAACAACCAAAAATTAATGATATCTGATAATATGTATTAATTTTGACTAATAAATTACCCATGTTCAGGGCCTCTCAAACGTAGCATTTTTTTTATTTTTGAAACACACAAAACCAAAATTTAATGTAAAAGTAAAATATAA
>JAQFXP010003907.1:0-11576 GCA_034693685.1 Belba bartosi | reverse complement strand
AAATGCCAATTTTCAAAATCAGGGGGGATTTTTGTCTGATCTCCCCCCTTCACAATCTCTGGAATCAGATACAACATAAGAAAAACCTAAGTATTTGAAAAATTTCTATAATTTAAGTAACTTAAATTATTATATTATATTATGCTTAAATTGTTATAGCAAATAATATTTCTAAATAAAACAGTTACTTTTTATAACAAAAATAACCCATTTCTTATCAAATATAAATTTTATGAAATATTTACTAGAAAAATTTTCTAATATAATAATAAAGTTTACAATTGATATTTAAAAATCTAATTGACAAATTATATTTCTACTAGCCATGAGTTCGGGGGTTTATCGTTCACGGCTTTAAGAAACGTGATTATTGTTTTTGAAGCAATCAAAGCAATTAAAATCTAACTTTATTGATTTTAGCCACAATTGGGAGCGTTAAATGGTTTTTTGCCTATTAAGTCAATGTTAAAAAATAAAATATTAACTTTCATAAATAATTGGCATTGTAAAAACTAATTAAAATAATTAAACTCATAATTTTCAGACAAATAAAATTAAAATTGCAATTTTTGCCATAAATGGCAAGCATTTTGCATATGCTATATAAAGAAATCTTATATTGCTACTCTATGTATTAGTAATAATTAATTACAGAAAAAAGCCCCCTAACGCCCCCAATTACAGCTAAAATTAATATAGTTAGTATTTAATTGCTTTGAATGTTTTAAAAACAATAATTAAGTTTATTGAAGTTATGAACAATAAGCCTGGGAGTATTTCAGCTCTTCAATTTACAAGTATTTATTGAGATTAGAAAGAATTGCGCAATAAAATGAGTTTACAATAAATATTTAGTCTGTATATTTGTAAATTTTTAACTTTACATAAAAATTAATATTTAATGCATAATAAAATTAAATTATTAAACTGAAGTTACTATAATTTATTGAACTTATAAATGAATACATAAGTTAGAAATTATAACTTAAAATGCAGGAAAATTTTATTTGTATTTAATTTTATACATTTTAATTAAGCAAACTTATATCAAAATTTTCTGTTTATAAAAGTTATTTGCACAAGTTTAATAAATTTTGTTAATTAAAAATAAAGTTTTTAATTTTCAACTTAAGTCAAAAATTTTAATTTATTAATACAAATATACATTAGAAAGTTTAATTTATGATTAAATTAATGAGATAATTGTTAGATATTTAGATCTAACAATTAGAATATTTACCTTGCTTACGGAGTTAAGAAAATTCATTATTTCTATTAACTCAAATGAAAGAAATAAAGATTATCTATGTAGGTTTTAGCCACCACTGGGGGTGTTAAGAAGGATTTTGGGCTGTAATGTTAATTTAATCTAAAATATAATTGCAGTTTTTATGGTGGATTGACATGATAAAAACAATTAAAATTAACTAAAAACATACTTTACAAGCAAAAGAGATAAAAACTAAGAAATTTTGAGTCAAATAACAAACATTTTACCATTAATTTGTATAACAATTTTTATTAGTGAAATTGTAATTTTAGATATAAATTTGCAGTAAAGTGCTTGCAATTTGACTTAAAATGTCACACTTTATTAACACAATTAAAAGTTATACTAGATGTTTTATATATAATACAGTAAATCAACAAGTTAATTATAAAAAATTATTACTATGTTTAAATTTGTGAACTATAACTCAGAATTATCTGAATAAACTACATTCAAACTTTAATAAATTAATTAATATAAACTTTTGATTGATATTTATAAGATTTAGAAATTATGAATAAAATAAATGTTTTGAAGACGTAATCAAATACAACTTGCAATATTACAAAGAACTGTTATATTTTATACTGAATCGCGACCCAGTTTATGCCATCTTTAGATATAAGTGTTTATTTCTATTTAGAGAATTTAATAAATATTTATAAATAAAAGTATTTATAATTAGAGTAAATTAATAATTTATATAAATAACTCGACTTAACTACTTAGTGTTTCCAGAGTTGATCCAAAAATTAAAACAAATAATATATAAATTATAAACGATATTTTTCAAGCTCTTTTTTAAAATTATAGTTAAAAATTTTTTGTTTTTTAATTTAAATTAAATATACTATGCAAATCGCTAGTATATAAAGTATAAACAGGATTCGCCAAAAATATTACTAAATCAATTTTGTTGTTTTAAGACTGATCAAATGTTCATTGGTAACTTTTATTTTTTTTAATAACTATAATAACCTGTGCCCAAAACTGAAGCGGAAAATGCAATATGAAAGATATCACTAGTGAGTTACTATAAAATGAAACCAAAATTAAATAAATATGATAATAAAGTTGAAGGTGGAGATGGTATAGGAAGAACAAATTATTATTGAGTTTGAATGTAAGTTTAGATTTGAATTTGATAGGTTTGAGTTTAGGTTTAGGTTTAGATTGGAGTTTTAAATTTGAGTTTTAGGTTAGGTTAGGTTATTTTTACAATTTGTATTTATTTTTAAAACATGAATCATTAATCTAAGTTCATAGTAACCCTTTTACATCGAATTTTTTTCTTCAGTTCCGGGCACTGATAATAATTAAAATCTTAAGTTTAATTAGTTTAATATCATATTTAGGTTAAACATTATTTTAATGAGATAGTTTAAACTTTCAATTAATAAACAAATTATTTAAAAATTAGTCATTTTTAATAATAAAATTCCTTTTTTTTCAATAATTAAGTAAATAAAATTGTTTTCAATTAAAAACTATTAAATAAATTTAGTAATATTTTAGTGAATTTGAGAATAATTTCTAGTCTTTTGCTGAATCCTGATTATGATCTGTTGCTCTATATGTTTGTATTAAATATATATTTATATTTATATGTATCTAGCTAATTTTGCATAAATAAAAAAATTATTTTAAATTAAAAGCTACTTTTTTAGTTTGTGGTTAAGTTTTGGCCTGTTTTTATATAAATTCAGCCAGATAATTTTAATTGTCCAGTCAAATATACAGTACAAAAATATAAATAATTTAATTAAATTAAAAAATACAATTTAATTATTAAACTAATTGAAATCACTGATCAGACAAGTCCGGCGTTTTTAGCCATTTTATAGAACATCGAATCGGGGTTTTCGAGAAGAGCTTTGGGAGAATCGTATTCCCGAACCTCTCCGCTATCCATAACTACAATCATATCGTAATCCAAAATAGTGTTCAATCGATGAGCGATCGTAACAATAGTGCAGTCTTTGAATTCCCGACGTATTGTCAATTGGATTAAGTCATCCGTTTCGACGTCGACCGCAGCGGTCGCCTCATCCAACACAAGGATTCGGGATCTCCTCAACAGAGCTCTCGCCAAACAAACCAATTGTTTCTGACCAACACTCAGATTATTGCCGCCTTCGCTGATCTGATAATTCAATTCCTCACTAAGACAAGTGACATATGTCTTGAGATGAGCCAAATCAAGTGCTGTCCAAATCTCTTCATCGGAATAGCTATCAAACGGATCTAAATTAAGTCTCAAAGTGCCGGTGAATAGCGCCGGGTCTTGAGGTATGACTGTTAGCTTTGATCGGAGTTCGTAGAGACCTATCTTTGATATGTCGACCGAATCTATAAAAATGGTTCCACTCGTGGGTTCGAGTAATCTGAACAAAGCCATAGTCAGAGATGTCTTTCCGGCACCGGTTCGACCCACAACTCCCACCCTTTGACCGGATGGTATAGTCAGTGATATTTGTCTGAGAACTAAGTCCAACCCTTCCCTATATCGGGTGCTGTAGTTCTCAAATCTAATTAAGCCATTTTGTGGCCATTTTTTCTTCGGTTTAGTCTCACTCACAAACCATTCGGCCTAAGAGTAAACAAATTAATAACAATTAGAAATAAATTCAAAATAAGTATATATTAATAATTAAGTTCATACCTCAGTCGGTGTTTGTGTGTATTCGACACACCTCTCAATAGAGACAATGTTAGTCTCTAGGGCTGTAGTCGCGGTAACCATTTGGTTCAACGTTCCGGTGATTCTCATTGCATAACTCAGGGATAGACCGGCCAAACCAGCGCCGACTGTATCTCTGGTCAATACAACAAATATTCCGTCAATTAATACAATACAATATCCGAGAAATTCTAAACGAGTCGAAAGCCATCGATTGGCGGCCATTGACTCAAATGTCGTGTTGTGATGGATATCGACGCGAAGATTGAATTCATTTGTAAATTGATTCGTCATTTCATAAGCTCTTATAGACGAAGCGCCGGAAAGTGTTTCTGAAAAGTGTCCGATCACTGGAGACCTGGCGTTGGATTGAATTCTCCTTAACTGTCGAGAAGTACTGATATAATAGCGTTGAATAAAGTAATACAATATTCCCAAAGGAATTATAGCCAACAATACATAAGGCGTTTTGTAACCAATGATAGAGAAGGAGACGACAGCACTGAAGGACCTCATCATTGCCATACGTATACTCATTCCCAGAACAGTGTCAGCCGTATCGATGTCTTTGGAGAATCGGTTCAGAATCCTTCCCATCGGTGTTGTGTCGAAGTGAGAGACCGGAGCTCTCATCAAATGGACGAGCATTTCATTGTGAAGTATTTTTGCACCTTTAAGACAGGCCAATGTGACGGCAATAGTGGCCACTAACATAAACACTGTTTGGGATACACCTAATCCTCCATAGACTCCAAGTCGAAGCTTCCTGAGTGAGTCGTCGAATATCCTATTGGGGTCGAGAGAATCGGCACTCCAATCGGCTAACCATAAACTCGAAGCAAAAACCAAAGCACTTACACAAACATCGGATAGAAATACAGCGGCAATACTACAGAACCCAATCTTTTTAAAGTAATTTATGTAAACACTCAGTTTAACTGATCCGGTCTCAGACACTTCCTCTTCGGTCAACTTTCCTTTTTTGTCAATTTTGACCATTTCTTCACTTTTCAAACACTTATTATCAATGAAACTGCTTTTGGATAACGGCGTCGAAGATCTGTGTCTTATGTCATCTTCACTATTAATACTCTTTGTCTCTGATTTGATGTCTTTTTTAGACTTATTTTTCTGAACCAATTCATCGAACACTTCAATTACTTCTTCATTAAACCCTTCATCAGCTGTTTCCATGTGTTGAAGCAAAAGGTCTGCAAAATCTCCTTTCCGTTCCATTAACTCCTTATAAGTGCCAAACTCTGAGATCGAACCGTCTTTTAAAACAATAATTTGGTCGACATTCGGTAAAACCGATATTCTGTGCGTAACTAAAATACGGGTTTTATTCCGAAGCAAACCATTCGAACCGATCACTTGTTCGAACACATGTTTGCCTACGTGTGCGTCCAGTGCTGAGATCGGGTCATCCAATAGATAAATGTCTGCGTCGGCATAACAAGCTCTGGCCATTGCCACCCTTTGCTTCTGACCGCCCGATAAATTTATACCATTTTCTCCAATCTCTGTTAGCTCTCCGCCCGGGAGTATCTCGAGATCGGGTCGAAGTGCACAGCAATCCAAGACTTGATCAAATTTTTTTCTTTCCATTGGTTTCATAAACAATATATTGTCTTTAAGAGTGGAGTTCATAATCCAGGCCTGTTGTGGCACATAAGCTATACTCCCGTTTACGTAAACATTTCCCTCAGTTTTCTTCAAATCACCCAAAAGTGCCGAAAGTAGTGATGACTTTCCGGTCCCGACTTGACCTACGACTGCAATCAGTTTGTTTCGGTTGACTTTGAATGAGATATTGTTGAGATTTGGAATAAAATTGTCTTCAGTCCAGATAAACGAAGCCTCATACAAGACAACCGATTCCTCCATTTTGTCGTTTTGTTCAATTGAATTGAAGTCAATTTCATCGCTATTTAGGTATTTATTGACGCGTCGAAGGGATACCAAAAACTATGCAAATAATTGAATTAAAATAAATAACAAAATAATTAAAAACGGTTTTCATACTAATATAAAGTTAGTGATCAGATTCGGTAATCGATTCAAAGGTCGGCCTAATATTCCAAACAAAGTTAGGGAAACGAAAGCGACGTTTGCGTTAAGAATGTTATTTTCATCAATTAAGACAAATACAGCAAAACTAACGACTGATACCTAAAACAAAATAATTAATTAATAAATTTTAAAATAATTTGTAAACTTACCAGAGTTTGGGCCGAATTAAACGAAAAAGTTAGAAATCCGTTATAAAACGCTCTTTTAATCAATTTACTGATTTCAGTGTTCCTCAATTGCATGATCTTGGTGGAAAACGCCTGTTCCCAGGCATACATCTTCCAAACACGAATTCCAGTTAAGATTTCAGTCAATAGTTTGATTCGACGGTCTTTCACAGCCATAAGCGAGACCTGAATTAAACGCAAACGCATTGCAACCAAACCATTGATTGGCATTAGAACTATCATTACGGCCATACCGGCCAAAGTGGCGATTCCTAGCTGTTGCCACAATAGGTAAATTGCAATAATTATTTGAATTGGTAGAGCCCAACAGGCGTTGAGTAAACGAATAATGTCTGTAATTCTATGCGTGTCTATAGTCATCAGGTTTACGATCTGACCGATTGAAAACTCTTTGCGCCCGTCGTTCGATAGCATCAAACTCTGCAAATCATTATATTTTTAATTAGAGATATAATAAATAGATTTAAGCCATACCTTAGCGTAAATAGCATTCACTAAACCAGCCCTTAGTTTCAACTTAATAATTGTTGCGAAGTATTGCGAATTATTTGCAATCAATGATTGTATCATTGATGAGAAGAATAAAAGGAATGCATACATATATCCGACCCAATTGGGCTCTTCCGGGTTCGATACAAATGTGATTAACCAATCCAATACTGTCGGCCCAATAAAGACCAATAGAGTTGTGGCCACTTTGAACAAAAATAAGACAATTGCCAGAACTAAGTGCACTCTTAGTAAAGGCATAAATATTCCATTCCTTCGCTTCCGTTCTCCTATTTTCAAAACAATCGCTGAATTCGAACTAATAGTCGGAACTTCTTTTAACGTATAATGAGTTTTATAATAATAAATATTAAATTTGTTGGCATTATATTCGGTCAAAAGTGTCTTAAGTGGAGCCCACATGTCGTTTAAGGTCAGACTTTTTTTGTAACCCAACCTAACCAATGGGTTAACCCACCAGAAGGTCAGGATTGATATAAAAGAGGCAGAATTTCGCGGACATTCTTTCTGTTTATTAAATTAATTATTAATTTAGCAAGGGTTAATTTTTAAAAATTTAATACCTTTTTTCGATTCGGTTGAACTGAATATTTATCAGAAAAACAGGACAATAATAACTGACAGAAAACAATTGGAGTCGAAATCATACGAATGGCGAACATAACTTCATTGACCATTCCGTCATAATTAGCCTTTGAATTAAAAATATTTTAATTGTTTTAACTTTAATAATCTCTAATTAAAACTTACGTTTGAGAACACAATTGATAGTAGAGTTTGATAATTGATTGCAAAACTTATTGACAAAAGCAGCCAAAGTAGGAATAATGAGCCGGAAGTGTGAATGCCTTTTAAACGTTGATAGTATATTAAAGTAGTCGATAAAATCTAAACAATTTGAAATTAAAACAATCTTAACTTTAAGTCTATTTCAACTTAAAATGAGTTAAATTACTTACAAAAGTTAGCGCCTTTATGAATGGATTGTAGTGTAGATATGGATCTAATATCGATATTACACTTAATGAGTTTAATAAACCGATGGCACTCAAGATGACCAAACATATTGATAAAGCCTTTTAAAAACTAAAATTAATATTTTTATGTATTTTAAACAAATTTTATACCAATTTTGAAATGTTGAGAAAACTCCAAGGAATGGGTGGTTTGTTGGACCTGACAATTATGTAGAGCTCGTAGGGCGACAACAGCCAGAATATAACGCATGGAATCCATAGAAAAACTGTTTCTTGAAGACATAAACTAATACCCGGCTCATCTCTACTCCAAATCCTTTCTAAGTCCTTTTAAAACAAAAAATGCAAATTAATTATTGTTTATAAAATGTTTTTGTTTTTGTATTAATCGATTCCAATTTATTTTTCCTCTTAATTTGGCTTTAGATCAATCGATATGTTTTAGAGTTAAAAGAGTTCCAAAACCATAAAATGCAAAATAAGTCAAAAATAAATGTAAAACAAAATGAATACAAACCCAAAATTGCAAATCACAAGTAGATTCCATTCCAATCGATAAAACATTAACAAATTAATACATTAAAAACCAATAATTCATTTAAATTAATTCTTGTATTCCTGTCCTTGAATTACTGATGTTTGGCTGACTAGAGATGACGAGACTATCAGACAGTTTCTAAATCCTAAAAATATAATGTTTAACCGAATTGTCGGCAGATTTTTCTTTCAGATTGTTGTACTCAAAAACTCATATCTTATTGTTTTGCTATCAGACTCTCAGGTTTAATCAAAATTTAATAGTAACCTGGTTGAAATAAGCTATTGATTTAAGATTTTTTTCCGCATAAGTACCTGAATAAACAATATCCAGCACATAAAAGTAAAACAAACTAACTTAAATAAACTGATTGATGTATAAAATATTTTGCCACACATTGCATGCAAGAGATGTAAAAATTTGTTTTCTATTCGTATTATAAGTTATTGAGCAAAACTCCAGCGATTATTATACGAATTGAAAACAATTCTTTACATTCTTTGCATGCAATGTATAGTCAAATATTATTATTGCCAATAAGTCTTGTATTTCCGTCAAAAATAAAATCGATATTTTGTTACATATATTATAAAAATTTTGATTAATATTCTCAAATTGATGATTGATTTGTGATATGAAATAAATGTCATTGAAGTCACTTTATTTAAAGCGGCTATGGGTTGAGATTTGGGCACTTGAGACTAATGACATGACTTTCGGGTAAGATTTTGCACTTGAATTAATACTAGCTAGGTGATAACTGCCAGATAATAATAGTTAATGTATAAAGTTGTAAGTACAGGTAGTTAAATTTTGGAAACATTTAATCTTAAATTTAAATCAAAATTTAACCTATAATTTAAAATTCTATTCTAAAATTTTATAAAAAGTTATATCATTTAAAACTTTTTAAAACTTAATTATTTATATTATTATTTATATTATATTTATTTATTTATAAAATTATTTTGATATTAGAAAAGAATAAAAGTATTGCCGTAATATCTGGTATACAATTGTGGTTTTAATTTTTTATGTGCAATAATACTTTGATTCAATAGTTATACTTATTCTTGCTCACTTTTTGAAAAATTATGTTAAAAATCAAAGCGTTGTTTTAGTCTTGGTCATTTAATTAACTGCTTGCATACATCGTGTGTTTACTAACATTTAATTTCACAAATATTTATAATATATTATTAAATTCTATTAATGATTTAATGATCAAACAATTGAATTAAATTTAATTTTGACTCTAATCTGTATTCAATTTATTTTTCTATTATTTTTTATCTTGGAATATTTTTGCTTAATTTTTATTTTTGATTTAATTTTTTTATAGTTTTGCTTGAATTATTTTTGTTTTATAGAAAATAAACTTGCTACGCTAATTAATATCCTAGTTAATTTCTTATAATTATTTGCGCCCAATTTTCAATATATTCAGATTAAGGGCATATTTTGCACATTTTTCACATCTATTATTTGGTTGTTATTTGATTGCGTTTTGTATTCATATCACTTATGGTTCAATTTATCATTTTTACTTAAATATTTTTTGCTTTAATTTTGATTTTCATACTCATTTAAATGTATAACAACTTGTTTGAATGGGTTTAATTTGGCATATCAGATGTACAGTACATTAAAATAGGCACAATAGCATCATTGATTATACAGTACTATTTATGGCTTAAATTTTATTTTTTGTTATATTATAACTACATTACAACTAAAGTCAGCCGTAATTATAGTCCATTTTTGTGTCAATAAATGTATTTTTGATTTAAGACTAAATTGAGTTAATGTGTGACAAAAACTATTGATTTGTTTTATGTAAATTAAATAGACCAAATCTATGTTTCTTATATTTTTTTAATTAAAATTTATTATTTCAATATTTTCACTGTTTGTGCAAATATTGTTAAAGAATTGGCTATTTCTGCAGATCTCTAATCAGTACTTTTTAACCCAATTACAGAGAATTCGCCAAAATTGAATCTAGATCGATTCAATACAGACCGTTTAATATGTATAAGTCAAATTTATTGATAAAATTCAGGAGAGCACCTGGTATAATCTGGTATTTATCATACAGTAACATGTTTATTTCAATAATTAAGTCAACTATTAACAAAATTTGCTTTTTATACATTTGAGTAAAACATTAAAAAAATTAATTTAAAATACGGTTAATATTAATAAATGTTTTTATTATTTGTTAATTAATATTCAATTCAATTAAACAATGAATAGAAATATAAATTTGATAAATATTTATAAAATTTTTAATTTAAATAAAAATTAAATTTTACTTTAATGTAGTCAACAATAAACACACCGATAATCCGGTGCCAACAGTCCGGTTCCATACCTTCCATTCCCACCGTTTGGCCAAAACTGATTGCATTAGAAATGTGTTATTAAATCAAAACTAATTTACGATTAAATAGTTTTTTTTATTTCACTCATAATTTGATACATTCTGTAAAATCATTGAATAAAAACATCGCTTAAATCGTCATTTGTCTCAATATTATTAACCCTAACGTCAATTAAAACCAAAAATTTAAATATTTTACTCATTTTGATCACAATTAACGAAAATTAAATCAAAAGTTAATTAAAGTTTTCAATCAAAACAAAAAACACATTTCAAAACAAATCGCTTTAAATCAATACTTTATGCATAAATGATGTAAAATAATTAAACACATTATTTAAACCCTTAGTCTACAAAAGTTTATGAAACTATTCAAACATCTATTTTGCAACTATTTTAATGCTAACGTTATTTACAAAAGTTTATTATTATTTTAGCGCTGCTTTTGAAATCTAATTTATTTAAATTTATTTAAATTTTATAATTTTTAAAATCTAAAATAAAATATTGTAATAAAATAAATAAATAAAATTATAAACAAAATTGCAAAATAAACAATAAGTTAATTATTATGCTAAAATTTAAAATTATTATTTAATAATAATAAAGTAAAACTTATTTTATATGATATCAATTATATCCAAGTCTAAAGATTTAATAATTATTAAAATAAATAAAAATAAATTAAAACAAATTAAAAAATATATAAATAGTTTTACCCAAATAAAAATATTTGATTAGAATCGTATAATTAAAATATTCTAAACAAAAATATTGATTATTTTATTCAGTTATACAATCTCTAATTTGTTTTATTGATTTTTATGAGAAAATATCAAAAATATAAATTTAGGTATTATTTAGCGCCAAACCAAACGATTACCCTCCACATGGCCAAAATCCATTTCGCCAACATGCGAATCGCCAAATCCTTTTCGCCAATATGCATTTTGCCAA
>JAQFXP010003906.1:0-11585 GCA_034693685.1 Belba bartosi | reverse complement strand
TTATTTTGATTGCAATTGATTGCGATTGATGTTTGGTATGAGAGTCCATCACTTTTTTGAAGTTTTGATTATTTTTTAAAATAATTATTTATTAAAAATTTTTATCAAAAATTATTGCATTAAAAACATTTTATTAAAATGCCATCATTGTAACAGATGGTAAATATCAAAACAATTTCAAATTTATATTAAATAACTTATTAGATTTAGCGGTAATTAAAAGTTTATTAAATTAAAAGTTTATTGTAATTTAAAACTCAATCGCTTTCCGTCCATTACGAACCTTCATCAGCTGTTATACGATATTAAATAATAATTATATATTAATTTAGTTTTAGTTTAAAATTTTTAAAGTTTAGTTTTAAATATGCTAATTAACTAATTTTTATACCGTTAGGCATAAATTTAGCACACAATCAAAACAACAATCTAATATTTAATCCATTTCAAAGTAACTTTTACATTAGAATTGTTTGGATATTTAGAATTGTTGTAATATTTTCAGTAATGTTTTTTGTCAGTAATTTTCAGTAATGTAATTAAAATTAATAAAAAGATATTTACAATTAGAAAATTTTAAATTAATTGTATTTTACTATAATTAACGTAAAAATATATATATATATTATATATTTTTAAAATAAAACTGTAACATCTATTATTAACGTCGGCCGATCCAGAGTTGATCACTAGAGGGATTTTTTCCGGTTATTAACTAAATTAAAAAATAACTTTATTTATTATTTATACTTTTTTTAATATAAATAATACAGACAAATCCAATCGAAGTCGTTCTAAAAATTTTACTATATAACAAAACTATAAATAGGTTAGCTTGTACATTTTATATCCAATTCTAAATTTTAAACTTTTACTAAGTATGAAATGATAACTATATTTAAGTTTAAAAGATGGAAAAACATACAAGTTTTTAATTTTAAATTTTGATAGTAAAAATTAATCAAAGTCGCATTTAAGTTTAAACTTACAAGGATTGTTTTCGTATTGTCACACTAGAATATTCTTAAAGTGAATTTTAAACTAATATATAAAGTAAAAAAATTATTTATTTTTGCTGAATTTCACTCTGTCTACAATTTAAACTAGATTATTTAATAGTTTTATATATTTCTTCTTTATGTATGTATGCAAGTGTGTGTTTCAAAGTTTCCAATATACGCCTTGTGTGCAGCATTAAAGCAATACAGCAAATGTCGGCTTTACTGTCACACGCGTTCAATACGAGATATTTGTTCAAAACGTGTGACAGTAAAGCCGACATTAATAAATAGTAAATCAAATATTTAAAAAAAATTGTATTTAATTTGATTTACCGAATGTCAAACACTGGAGGACTTGCGGCAAAAATTATCATAATGACTAAACCAGAGCTTAATTAAAATCAACAGTTAAGTGCAACCAGGACAATTTAATGAAGAATAACTGACATACGATCAGAGAAAGTCACCGATAAAAAAAAGTACGTCCGAACGAATGTAAAAACGTACTCAAATAACAAATCGTGTTTCTACTGAAAACACCACTAAACAGCTTAATCTTCAGCAAGCATAAGACAAATTCAATTTTGAATATTGAAAAAAGTTACTTGAAACACAAGCGTTCACTTGATTGTTTAACTTTCATGATATACGTAAGATAGTTATGATTACTGTATATTTTCAAATGTGTATAATGTAAGCTAGGTGTATATTAATTAAATAAACAATAGATAAACATAATTTTTCTGACACGGTACATTTTTGTGCTTTATTTAAAAATTTTTCTGTAATAACCTCTTACTATGTTTTTATCTGCATTTTAATATTCTATTGTACAAGCCAATCCATAATGATATGCATCGATAAAATGTGTGTTGCTTAGTTTTTATTAAATTGCGCAAATTTTGAAAACCTAATTAATTTTTCTTGTTTTAAATGCTTTGTGACATGCTTATATTCATTCAAATTTAACATTATTGCCGAACAAATTCGTAAACGGATTAGAAATATATGCATTTTATTTAACAAATTTGCATTTAGATAGCCGTTAGTAAAGGATGGCAATTAAACTAATTTTATTTATATTTTACTTAAAATATAAGCGCAAAACAATAAAGACTAATTTGTAAGTTTGTTAATAATGAATGTGCAGTGCAATTGTTGAAATAAGGCGCGCAATTAAAATATTACACTTGTTTATTTAATACATTTTTTGTAATTAAACACTTATTACTCACTAACTATCAAACATTCCCTTAATTATAACGAGAGTTAGTCTAAATCGAGCCGTCGCTGATGATGGTTGACCTTTAAATGGCAACCAAAACGTATATATATATATGTCCGACATTCTGCAAAGGTTGCCTCGAATAATCAAGCATGATAAGAATAAATTATTTTAAAGAAAATATGACTAAAATCAATTATATAAACTGCTGGCCAAAACCTAAATAACCTAAATTTCAATTAAATAATTAATTGTATATTAAAATAAATGTTTCCGTTTTTAAATTTTAGTATGTTTTTTAAATTAATAAACTTTCGTAAATTTAATATATAATTTCGACGCCAAAATCTGAATGAAATAAATATGTGCAACATGATCATTAAATTTGAAAAGAATCAAATTTCACACTTTAAAAAATTTTTTATAACGAATTTTATAAACTGGCACTCATTTCTCACTACGCGAATAATATATAAAATTGTACTTGTATAATCGCTTAAGTGACTCTAATCTTGCTTATATCTAAAGTGCGCTTTTACTATAGCTATTCATTTGCTGCACGGTTACATTTCTGTCGCTCGTTAGCTACAATATGCTCACAATTTTATACCAACAAAGTCGTCAGTCGGTCTAACGGCACCAGATCTCTCACTCAAACAAATAATAAATACTATTCTCTGTCCGTATTAATTAGAAAACATTTTATAATCAGTTTAATTGCATTAAAGATTATTTCAGGTCCACTACTATATGCGTATAATACAGTATAAATACTCATCTCAGAGTTAGGTATACTATACATGCGAAAATAGTAAAATATCTGAAATAAACTTTAAAAATTTTAATACCCTTAATTTTTATTAACGTTTGTAATTTGACATAATATCTATGAAATGTTAGGTTAATCTATGAATAGGTTGATAAAATGTTTCATTAACCTGTTAGTTTATGTGCAATTTATATCTTGTTAATTAAAAACACTACAAATGTATTAAATTTTAATTATTATTTTAAAAATATAGATTTGAATAATACTAAATATTATTTTGCTTAAAACAGAGCATGAAAATTTTTTATATAATTTTTAACGAAATACTTATAATATTACTATAAAATATAAATTTATTAGAATATAATATTTTAATATTAAATAAATGAAAATGTGTTTATAAAATGTTAGCAATCAATTATTTGACATTGGAAATTAATATTATATTTCTTCAATAGTCACGGAAATGTTACAAATTGAAATACTGCTAATTATTATTTTATATAAAAAATAAAGATTATATTTTTTAAAATGTGTAATTAAATGTAAACGTAATTAATTAAATTTTATTTAATTATCCTAAACGCTATGGAGGTTTATTATGCTGTTTTTATTTCAAATTATATCAATTCAAACAAGTTCTTACACTTTTAGATGTGTTATAAATACACAGCTTTAATTTATCTTATTTTAATGATTTGTTAAACTTTTGTATTTTTATTGTTTTAATATTAAAATTAATTAAATTAAAACTTAAGTTTTTAATTTAAAATATCATCTTTAGGTTTTTTCAAATTTAAAATAATTTCTAATAAGTAGACCTGGAAAATGTTTAAATTTTGAGCTCAAAATTTCAATTAAAAGTTGTACTAGGTGCAAGAGCTGATAATATAGTAGTAAAAAAAGTTGATTTAAAAAATTGATTATTATTTATTAATTTTAAACTTTAAAAATGAAAATCGCTATATGTTTCAAATTTCAAAATATTTGTTAATTACTTTTACTATTTGGTTAACATACATAAAATGAATATTCGCAATGTTCTATAAATTTTAAAACACTGCAGATACACTGTTTTTGTTTTTTTTAATAAACATTTTTGTCTTAATAAACACATTTTAAACTCTAAAACATATCGCAACTAAGACTCTAACTAAACTTTACTAAATTAATAAATATATAAACTTTTTATTACTATTTATAAGTCATAGATGTTTTGAATAAAATAAAAGTTTCAAACACGCAGTCAAAAGCAATTTGTAAGATTTCAATAAACGTTTGAATATACTATAATTATGCATTATCAAAATATTCTGATATTCTGGATTTTGATATTCCGATATTCTGTAGAATATGCGTATCAAAATTTTCCAGGTCTACTAATAAGCTTTTCGGGCATTTATACAAATATCCCTAAACACACATTATATGCGAATAAACTTTAATTAATCAAATGTTTAAGACAAAAACAACGATTCTATTTTTAACAGCAATTTTTCTAAGCGACCCTGCTAATTACCATTTAAATTTCAAAATTTTTAATATTTAATTTTTAAATTAATTAAAACTTAAAAGTAAAATATGTCTTAATATTAAAAATAAATATTGTATTTTATTATATATTTAATTATAAGCAAAATTATTTAATAAATTTTAAATTAAAATTTTTAACCCTTAAAAATAATTTATTAAATAAATAATTAAAAATTTAAAAATTTAATCAACAAATTTTGTCTAGATTTAAAAAACGACAGTGTTACATGTATTAATATTATAATTAATATTTTGCAATATATAAGACATACAGTCTTCGCCAAAATTAACTTCGTAACCTAAACGCAATTTATTCAAAAACGCTTGATCAAATTAACTTTAAATATATTTTGCAACTATGGATTACTGGGAAGCACAAACTATATTTAGGAAATTTACAAATTTTAACTCGGTCAATTATGACGCACTAAAATTTTTACAGAAAAATTTATTATATTTATAAAAAATTTAAAATATACAAATTGTTTATTGCCAAAAATAATTAGATACGTGTAATTTTATTTTTTTTAATTTTGACATGGAGCAATTTTGACCAGTACTACAAGTCTATAAATGCAATATTTTTAACTCATACAAGTTAAACATAATTGGTTGTTTGTATTTAAAAATTTTTTTATTATCTTAATTTTTAAATATTAATGCTAGTTATAATATAAAATATTTTTAAAATATTTATCAGAAACATTTCAAAAATAAAAACATCATTTAAGTGAATTTATCTATCATTTCTTTCTTAAATATAACTCACATTAATTTATTTTAATTTATAACAATTTTGTCTTATTTTGTCACAGTAATTTTGTTTTTATTTTTGAGTTAATTTTGACAAAAACTGTATATTATATATTAAATTTTAAAATTAATTAATAGGATAATATTAATTTAATTATGCAATCTAAATTTTAATATAGATATTTAATTATTCTCATTATCTAGGCAAATTTTAGTGGGACGGCAGCAAAAGTGTCATAATTTGTATTTTTATGCATTTAGTTTTAATAATTTTAAACAAAAGTGTATTATAATTAAATCAGTTTAAAAAATGAACATAGATTTAATTTTTTTTAATTATAAAACAGTAATTAAATTTTTATAAACTTTAAATAAACTATATTTTTTAAACTTAATTGTAATAACTCAATGGTTTTATATTAATTTCAAACTAACAGAAATTAGTTTATATCAGGGATCGAGAAAGTCGGGCGATTCGGGGGGGATCAGGAAAAAGATTTTTCTCAAAATTTTGGCAAAAAACCTAGAGGGGGAGGGGGATTTTTCCAAAAACGCTCAAAAAAGCCATATAATTATGATAAAATTTTGCCCAATTTAACTGGATTTAAACCGGATTTAACACTAATTTAGAGAAAACTTTCTAATTTTCGGCAAAAAACCCAAAAATTTTGCCGGCCGTCTAAGGCGGCAGGCAAAACGTCGATGTGGGGTTTCTTTTCTCAAATCAAATGCTAGGGGAGAGGAATAAATCCAAAATTTCCAAATTAGGAAGAATTTTTGCCTAATCCCCTTTTCGCGATCCCTGTTTTATATTCATTTTTAACACATATTAAGCAACAAATATTCTACAAATCTGTAGATCAATCTGTAAAAATTTATATTAAATAATTTAAAAAGATTCACATAAAAATTTAATTTTAATACATATTCAAAAAAAAGTATATAGTTTTACCAAGTGAGTCACCCTCCCCCTTATTTTCTATTGTTTTTATTGGTTTATTAACAACAAGTACATTATAAAAACTTAACCACAGAAATTAATTTTAAATTTTTTTTATTAATAAATGGTAATAGGCCGTTTATTGATATAATTAGCAAATATAGTTAGCAATAAATTGATTTTGCTTTTTGCTAAATAAACTAACATACAGTATATACATTATACTCCGTTTATAATCACCACGTTGGTGCATGGTAAATTAAGTGATTATATCCGAAAATAATTATAACTTATGCATTAATAACACTATTTGTAACGTATGATGTTTTGCATATGCAGTGATTATAAGCGGAGTGGTTATAGGCGGAGCATACTGTAGTTATTACTAAAACAATTGACCGTCTATTAATATATTTAAATTAGTAAAATCTAACAAATAAAGTTGTTAATAAAATAAAATAAATGCATTAAACTAATTTTAGTAAAAATTAAATTATAAAGCAGATGATTTTTTGGGTAGTAAATACTTAAAAACAAACATTTATGTTTGATAATAAATAAAACTGCAAAAAAATGTCAGAATTGGTGTTTGCTATGCTATAACGAAAATGTGATTTAAGGATAAATAGTTGTTTCAAACATGTTTGTTAGTTTTGCAAATGTCGAATATGCTAACTTAATAAAAACAAACTACATATAATTGAACGCATGCAATAATTAAGACATTTAAAAGTATAAGTTTTACATTAACGTTAAAAATATTTAAATAACTAGTTTTATTCATCACATTTAACGACACTCAGTTATACTCCGGGAATACGGGATATGGTCTGCTTTACTCTTAGCAATGTAAGTGTATGCGCGGGAATACGGTAATAATTGCTCTAAAACAATTAAATATAATCGATTTTTAAAATTAAAGTAATCAATAAATATAAATATCAATATTATTATTATTATAACTTTTGTAATTAATAAAAATTTAATTTTTCAATTATTGCTTTTTTAATAAACAACTAGGGTTTTTAATTTATCGTAAATTATTAATCAGCATAAATTTACCCGATATTTTACGTAAAGTTACGTAAATTTACGTTTTGGCGTAAATTATAAATTTTATTAATATTGTCTTAAAATAGATTATATACAAGTATCTATTAATAGGTAAAATCAATTATAATAAAAATTGAATTGATTATTAAATAATTAACTGCAAAATCATTATTGCTGTTATTTTTATTAGAATTATTACTATTAAAATTAAAATATTCTTTAGTTTTTTTTTAATTTTTAAACTTAATATATAACTAATTTAAGCTAATTTCTTTCCTCTTTCACTATTCGATTATTTTAATAAATTTTTGAATGTTTTGATAATAAAATTTTTTAAATTCCCGTTTCATAATTTTTATTTTTCTTAATTTATTAAATGTAAATTTACGTAATTTATAAATGAGTCTGTCAATTTACGTAAATTTACCGTAAATTACGGCGTAATTTACTAAAATTTACTTTTCTTAAAACGCTATAAACAACCCATTATAATGAACAAATTACAAAAATATATACAGTTTATTATATAATGTATAGTTTATTATACTGTGTATTTAATTGAAAAAATGGATTAAAAAAATTATTCACTATTCATCCTTGTTTAACCACAATATATTAGCACATCCGCTTTTTAAACTATATTAATATTATTTAACTTTGATTTAATTTTTATATAGTTAAAGTTATTTCTCAGTGAAAGTTAAAAGTTTTAAACAAACTATTAAAAATTAATTTTTTAAATTTTGAATATAATTATTAATTACATTTAATGATGAATTTATTGATAATAATATTTTGTTTATTTGGTAAAAATTTATATTAAATTAACATTTTAAATATTTTTAATTATAATTTATTTTAAGTTGTTGCTGAAAGCGACCAAGATGTTAAAACACTGGATAACTTAATGGAAAATCTATATTTTATTGGGGATTCAAAAATAACTCCACAAAAAGTAAATGATTTAAAATTCAATAAAGTTTGCCAAGCGTAAGTTTAATTTTTTTTAATAATAGTTTTTATTTCAAACGTTACATAATAATAAATATTTATTATTTAAATTAATTTTATTACATTTATAATTACTATTATTTTATATAGTTAAAGGTTAATCTGTAAATACAAATTTATAGTATTTATTTTTTAATTATTTTAATACATATTTTTTGCATAGTTTATTTAATTTAATTTTGATTTGCATTTAAAAATGCAAATTTTTAAAAATTTTAAATTCACTTAATACTACATATGTACATGTATAATTCATTTGTTTAAAACAAATAATTATGATATAAATTATTAAAAACTTTTTACAAAATAATAATTAATTAAAATTTAAGTTAATAATCATTAAAATTTTTAAACTAAAAATGTTCTTTGTAATTTTTTTGGTATATTCTGTTATTTAAAACTAAAATTTTATTATTTAAAAATTTTAGCAATCAATCAGCCAGTTTCCTTAAAGTCTCATTTTCTTTTAAATGCTCGAGATTAAAAATTGGCATTGTAGATCTGCACAGATCGCGGTTACTAAAGACACCCATATTGATTTGATCATTCTTTGCAAATAAAATTTGTTTATTATTATATTTTGCGCTTGGTCAATTCAGCCTATTTATCTAACAAACAATGTACATTGTAGTTTTGTCTTGATACTGAATTAATATTTAAAATTAAATTTAAGAAATTTTTATTTTAAGAAATAGTTTACCAAAACTATAATCAATCAAAAATTTAATTAAAATAAACAATAAATTAAAAATTAATATAATAATAAAGTTTAAATTTGTTTTATATATATCAATCCAAGTAATTTAATTTGAAAAAAATTTAATCATAATTAAATTATTTATTTTTATATTAAATTTTAACTAGGCTCAAAGATTTACCTTCTATATTGGAAACTGCAAAGAAAATCTACACAAAAGATGCCATGAAAAATTTGTTTAATTATTATTTTAGTGGTAAAAATTCAAAAAAGTACAATAATATCAATATATGCGATAAAAGCAATTCTGAACAAGTTGCAAAATTCATCAATCAAGCAAACACTAAAATTAATCAATTAAACGATTTAAGAATTAATTTCGTTAATTTATTAATAACTGCTAGTCAATCCGGAACAAAAATTAAGCTTGGCGATTTAATTTGGTAAATAAAATTTAAAAATTTAAATCAAATTAATGTTCCTTTTTTAGTTACATTAAAAAATGGATCCAGGAGATAAATGCAATTATGACAGAAAGCAAAGATGTGGTCGAAAGTTATGTCATCGCTTCAATTGATACGGTTGGTAATTATTTAGAATCAATTGCAAAACCAAATTCAAAATGTAACTGGCTGAAAAACAACGACAAATATGATTATAAATTTAAATCATTAAATGTGTATTTTTATCAAGCTATAAATAATTTAATTTAAACAATCAATATTTTTGTAATTAATAAAATATTGTTTTAAGGTAAAACACAATTATGTTATTAGCTATAAAATATTTGACAGCACGCGCATAGTTTTTTAATTTTATCTAGCTATTTTGCTTATAATGGTAGCACCAAAACAATATAAATTGATGGTTTAATCTTAATTTTATAATTTATTTAAATAATTAATATTATGTATGTTATGGTAAAAATAATAATAAATTTATAATATTTAGTTTAAATAAAACTTTTTATTTTATTTGTTAAATAAATTTTATTATGTGTATTTTTTTTTATTAAACTGTAAATTTTTTGGATACTTTTAAATAATTTTTTTTATACTTGATACTCGATAGTTTAATCATTTGAAGGAAATTTAGTTTTATTTTATAGTGTTATGTAATTGTAATATTTTATTTCTAAATTTTAATATATCCATATTTAATGAAATACAATATTTATTTTCTATGTTAAATTATTATTAAAGCCGAAACTCAAACATTTATTTTAAAATGTATATCGTAATTTTCGTATTCAAAAAACACCGTGTATATTCTGTATATTTACATATATGGTGTGTTATTTATATTAAAATTTATATTATTTTATATTAAATTTTAGAATTAATAGAATCTGTCAATCAATTAAATTAAAAGTTAAAAAATTTTAAATATATTTAGAAATTGTTTAAAATTTGAATTGCAATATTTATTTTAAAAGTTTTTTATGTTTAAATTTAAGCAAATCAGAAAAAATTTAAAAATAAATTAAAATAATTTAAAAACATGTTGAATCAAATTTTAATAGTATTTTGTGATATTATAAATGGACTAGTTGTACTAAATGTACTACTTTTTCTATTTACAAAATTAATTTAATAAATTGTTTAATCAATCTTGAGACTGTTTTTATTAATCTCCTCTCATGTTAAATTGTCATAACTTATTTGAATAATTTTTTTTAACGCTGATCTATGATATATTATGTTTGCTATATCACGTGAAAAAGGCATTTAGCAAGCATCTTTGAGCATTACTGCAAATTATTATTGGTAAAACTTTATTGCTTAAATTTACTTTAAAATATAATTTAAAAAATTAAAAATTTATTTTATAAATTAAATATTAGTTGTATAATTTTACATTTATTAAAAATAATTAAAAATCAAAAATTATTTTAAATTGTAAGCTATAGTTGTTAAGCAAGTATTTCCATATGTTAAATTTGGTTTAAAATTTTAAGGAAATATAGTTTTATTTTTCAATGTCATGTAATTGTAATATTATATCCTGATAATTTAATATAAATATAAATAAAATATTTAATTTCAAACGAAAGTAATAATTTAAAATATTTTTTACCAAAATTTATGCAAATATAATATTTATTTTTCATATCAAATAATTATTGGCCAATATTTTATTTTATTAATTTATTGTTGTTTTTTAATTAAAACATTTATTTTATAAGTCAAAATGGGTTGACTAATATTTTAAAATAATTTTACATTTATTTAAATATATTTAAAAATTAAGAAATTATTTTTAAATATCAATAATTGTACAAAAGTATTGGCTTTTTAAATTATTTTACAATAATTTATAAAATGTTTTATTTTGTATCACAATGCCAAATTACTTTTAATAAATAAATTTATTTTAAACAAGTAATTTCTGTTCTTTATATAAGTATTTATAAGATAAAAATTATAGCAATGTTTGAGAATAACATTTAAATTTTGTTATTTTATCAATATAACTATTTAAAATATTATTATTCTTGAAATCTAAATCATTTATTCTTTAAACAAAAGTAGATACTTGCGCTTACAGCTCGATTCAAGATGGCCGACAGCGCACAACAGTGTGAGCCTATTTTCGAGACGTAC
>JAQFXP010003905.1:0-11586 GCA_034693685.1 Belba bartosi | reverse complement strand
AGCAAATGAAGCCATAGTCGAAGTCGAAGTCGAAGTCGAACCCGAATCCAAAGCTGAAGTCGTAGTCAAAGTCGTAGCCAAAGCCGAAGTCGAAGCCTCAGCGCCCGAAGTGTCCGTTTCGGTGCAAATCAAAGTAACTGACGGCTCAGACGTATCCATTTCGGTGACACTCGAACACTCGATCGACGGATCCATGTCTTCAGTTTCAACCATCATTTGAGTACTGATTAGTGGACACTGACTGTCACTCAACTCATCCATTTTTGGTCGTTTGGCTTCAGTTTCGCCTGAATTACAATTTGTGGACATTTTTAATGATTAAAAGTTTGATTGAAATGATAACAAATTTAATTTCGAATGAGTTGTGAGTCACTGATTGACTGCATTAGACGTTTCGATAATGTAATGGACTTTAGGTGAGAGTTGAGAGTCAGTGAACGGATCGAAACAATGCGAGAGACCATCGATACGGTCGATACGATTGGTCGAATCGAATGCAAACATTACGTAATCACACAAATCGTTAGTCAATTGTCGTAATTCATACACTAATTGACTTACAGTCAAATCTGTTTCTAATGTACACTTAAATTGATTTAATGTCACTTTTGTTTAAAAATTAGTTTTAACTAAAAGTCAGATCAAAATCATTAACTGATAGAACGGATGCCTTGAAACTGGATGAGAGTCTGAGTTAAATGATTGCAAATTATAAAACAAATGATAAGTTTTAAAGATTAGTTAATGAACTTTTAGTGCATTTTATGCAAACTATTGCAAAACAATACTAAAGTTTAAATGACTGTAAAATAGTGTATATTTGAGTGAAGAGTATAAAACGCGCCAAACATTGACTGAGTTTTAGTTAAAGCATTTGAATTACAATCGAATAATACGTTTTGAGTAAAACTCAAACCGTTTTTCATTGAATTTGATTTAGTATTTCGTTTAATCATTTGATTAGCGCCTAAATGATGGACCAATCGGGCGATCAGTGCGACTCTGGAGTGACTGAATCGATGAATAATTTGCATTTAATCGACAAAATGGGACCAATTTGTGACAATTCTCTAATTGAAAGCAAAGTATTGATCGAAATAATGGATGAAATGAAGGATAAGTGCGAAGCGTTTGCCGCCAATGAAGACAATCGCTCTTTGGATACACTTTCGGTCAAAGATGACAAATCCGAACAACACTTACGTAGAGTCGACTCCGAGGCCGACATCGATGTCAGTGAAGATCAAATCGATTCGATTGACGACAAACCCAGAGATGAAGAAGTGATTAGAGTTCATGTCGTCAGTACTGAACCGATTGAACCACAGAATGAGAGACAAACGAAGCCATTGTTGGCGACCAATGAAGTGCCGGTTAGAGCGATATCTTTTGGTCATCAGTTCCGCTACAATCCGGTCTCAAAGGACGGGAAGCCTAAGACCGAGAAATGGGGCGAAAGCGTAGGAATTACTGACGAAAACGGTTTTGTCAAACGAGTTGTAAATCTGAATGAATTACACAATTATTTGATTCTGAAGAGCAGTTCTCAGAAAATCGATTCAAATATCTATTGTTCGCTAATTAATGAACGCTTTCCACGATTTTTCGACAGTACTATCGATTGTAAGTAGTATTCGATTGGATTTAAATTGTTTTCTTAGACTTATTTATCGATTAATTCAATTATCTGTTGATCTAAAGACCTGCAGAGATGGCGAATGCGTTACAACATATTTGCGGACAAAGTGTTGATCGATAGGTCTGAGCCGTCTTTAGTACACATCGGAGAACTGCACCTATACTTCGATTTAGTGCCGAAACACACGAATCCCTATTACGTGAATAACTCGTTTTACGTCAACTCAATGCCATCGGAGAAGCCTTTAGACGAAGAGTGCGTTCGGAAAGTGAAGTCCGTTTTGGAGTCGATTCGAAGAACTCGAGAGATATTTCAGTTGAAGTTTCCGCTCAACTCTTCCTATTTTCAGAACACAAACCATATCTTCGATAAGTTTATGGAACGACAGCAGGACTTGTGCGAAGAGGCCCAGACTGTGCACCGGAAGAATGAACTGAAACGTCGCTTTAACTATGGGCCGCGAAGAGGACACCCGAAGCAGTCGACTGTTCCCAGAGGTTCGATGACTCACTTTGAGACTCAATTCAGTCAAAGCAGTCGAGACTTTCACCAAACGGGTCGAGAGTTTGCGAGAAGTGATCGGAATATGAGAGGAATCGGTCGACCATTTGCTCCCAACGAACGAAATGAAGAATTTAATGAAAGTCGAGGTTATGGTCGAAATGACAGACGATTTGGAAGAATGAGTGGCCGAGGGTTTGTGGACAGTAAGCGAGGAATGGATCGAAAGCAGCGCTCCTTTAATGGCAACAACAGACGTAACCCAAGCGTCGGAAATACGAATGACTCTGACGTGACGTTTGAGGACACGCGTGAAAGACATGAAAAGAACGAAAATAAGTGTTTGTTTAACAAAACCAATAAAGGGTTCAATCATTTCGATCACTACAACAATAGACCGAATGAACAACGATTGGACGGATTTCGGCTCAAGACTGAGACCAACTTCGGTTCGAATGAACGCAATTATCGCAATAATGGCCGACAAATGGATTCGGAGAACCGGCGCCGACCGTCCGAACCGTTCAAAGGCCCCAAAGATAAGCATTATTTCTCGTCCGGATTCAACGTCTGTCCACAAACCGGCCCTCAGATGGATGTGGAGCAGAACAGGCGCCCGAGCTATGGCCACAATTACACTTTAGGTCATTCCCATCCTCTCATCTAATTCTGTACTAATGTTTCGAAATTATATTACTTTTAGAGCAAAACGTGTTTAGAATCTCAAAAATTGTTTAGTTTTTGTATTAATCTTTTTGTTTTGTTTATTTTGAAAATCAATTTATTTAATCGTTTGTTCTTTTGTTTGGATTTAGATTTAACTAATTTTCGGATTTTGTTTAGTTTTGCTTAAAAATTGAGTTATATTTACTGTAAAAAATGTTTTCAAATCTATTAAATCTATTTGTGTTTAAATATATTTTATTAATAGCAATAAATTGTATATTTAATTAAAAGCGAATAAAATGTTTTTACGTTAAACAAAAACTTTATTAAATGTTTAAGTTTATAAAACTAAACTTAAAATTAACATGGCAATTTAAAAGTGACATGTTAATACATTCTAGACATACAACTAGGAATACATTCACCGATCAATTCTATCTAGGTTTAACCTTGTTAATTTATATCAATTGTTAGATAAATTTTTTTTATTAATCAACATATTTAGTCAATTTATTTATTTTTAAACTCAAGTATAGATTGATTGATAAAAATTTAATTACTATAAAATTACTCAAATAAATAATAAGTTAAAACTTAGATAGAATTGATCAGTGAATATATTTTGAGCTGGCATATTTTTAGGGAATTACCACTAAATTTATTATCAAGGAAAAAAGCTTCTTGCTTATGATATGAGTTTAATAAAACTATCTAGTAAGCAGTGTTAGGCAATTATTAAGAGTTCAAAAGTGTTAGTTATCTTTTTTACTGTTTATTAACAAATACAAAACAATATATTTGCAAAAACTCGTCTGGCCTATTATCTCAGGTCTATACAGATAACATATTTTTGTATATTTAATAAACAGTAAAAAAGTTAACTAACATTTTTGAACTTTTAATAATTGGCTGGTACTGTAGTAAGTCAGGTTATAACTGAACTTTAGTATAAAGATGACTGAATTGTCACTAATAACGTACTAATGAATTGACGCAAAGAGTTAAACTAAAGACAAACTCATTTTGTATAACATAATACAGTATTACTGTATCTTAGTATTGGTTAGGCATTTGTGTTTAGGTGTTTTGGGCGTAATTGCATTCAATTATTTAAAGCTAACACTGAAGGCACGGAAGGCACTAAAGAGGGAATGGGTTTCGATTTGGACAGATTCGTCGGTTTGGTGGACGAGGGCCTCATTTGCTCGATATGTTCGGAAGTACTCGAAAGACCACTAATGGTCGACAGCTGCGAACACGCGTATTGCGATCAATGCATTCGGCAGTGGTTTCAGGTTCAGCAACACTGCCCTCAGGTTCTGGTTCTTATGTTCTGATTAATGTGAATGTTATGTCATTTTGTTTACAATTTGTACGCTTAGTGTCGAATAAATTTCGTCGAACGGCAGTTGGTATTGATTCCCCGATATATGCGAAACCAATTGAATGGATTGAAGATTAGGTGCAATTATGCGGATGAGGGCTGTGAGCAAGTGGTGCGACTCGAATGCGTCGATTTACATGAAAACCAATGTATTTATAATGAAATAAATACTCGAATAACCAAAAGAGTCGACAACGAAGAGACGATTGAATTGTCATATTTGCACCGAAAGGAACATCGATATAGATATCAATACGAAGTTATCAAATGGTCAATGACTGAGGAGTCGAAACTAAATGCTATAAAACTGGCCAAAGAAGCGCTATATTTGTTTGGAAGAGTCAATTACGGAGAGATCGCCGCTTACATGAAGACCCACTTAGAACCGGAACATAACAAGTACTGGCACTGTGTGGCCGGCACTGACTTCGACTGTTTCCTCTCAGCCAATAGTCTTTACATTTCTCTAAGAATTGATGGAATTTATATAATTGCGTTTAAGACCCGATAAAGTGATTTAATTAACTCTTAATATAACATTTCTATTATAGTACAGACAAACCCGGTTATAACGAACAGTTGGTTAAGTAAAATGCATTGATTTTGACAATCTATACGCTATAACTTTAAATTGTATTTCTTTTTTGGTTTCTAAACGTCTGTTCATTATAAGTGAGTTCGTTATAAGCGGTAAAGACTTGATTTCTTCAGACATTGAATTTCGGTTTATTTGTTTTTATTAGTTATTTTAAATTAAAATTTAATTCATTTAATTGTGGTTTAAATTAAAGACAAAAATTATAAATTAAATTGTGTCTTCAAGTCATTCAACTCATCTAGGTCAATTGAACCGCCGCCGCACACAATGACCACAACGGGTCCCGAAGTATATTTGTCAGCATTTTGTTCGAACAGTTTGTTGACTAAACCGGTATATAGTGCCGATAGCGTAGCGCCACAGGCCTTGACATTAAAATTTTTAAATTTTATTTTATTAATAATTTCAAAATATGACTGTAATTGAAATAATAGAATACCGTTTCGACGAGCATTCGGTGATGATTTGCAAACCTTATACACGCGTCGACCGCATCCTTATCTTCAACTAAGTGCGAGAGCACCGGAGGAGCACTTGTTTTATAATCTTTTGCCAATTGGTCACATATAATGAGCGATCCAAGACATTTGGCCACACTTGTGATGGCCGGTATTCGAACGGGAACTCCACCCGCTTTGACGGCTGCGTTGAATGAATCGGCGCCTATTGTCTCCATTGCCACCACTGGTACTGAAGACCATCCGTGGCGTCTCATGCCTTCAATGATACCACAGAGCAGTCCTCCGCCGCCACAACAGGTCACTATCATTGATGGCGTTGTGTCTAAGTCTTCGGCGATTTCGTCAATCATTGTCGAATGTCCGGACCTTTTGATTGAATGTTTGTTATGAAATGTTAAATAAGAATTGAATATAATTACCAAATAATCGGATTATCAAACGGATGTACGAAAAGAATACGATCGGACTGTTGAGCCAATTGAATGGCCCTTTCATTCGCTTCATTCCAAACACTTCCATATATTTCGAATTCTGCGCCTTCTTTCGCGATCTTATCCTTCATTAACTGATTTGTAGTTTTTGGTACAACTATTCGACACTTTATTCCTAAACGACGCGCCGACACTGCAGTGGCCAGACCTGCATTGCCTCCCGAGGCGCAGATTATCTCATCGTATTTACCATTAGCCGCCTATATATGAGATTCAATTTTTTTATTGCAATTAATAAATCAATTTTTGTAATTGAATTACTTGTTGACAGAATTTACTAATTCCTCTCATCTTAAAGCTGGCCGACGGCTGACAGTTCTCTAACTTCAAGTAAACTCTATTCGGACTGAATTCACGCATTTCTAAACTTTCAATTAAAGGCGTTCTGACGAACAAATTCTTCTCAAACCTATTTGACTCCATTTTAAACTACTGTTAAATAACGACAACTACTAAATGAATTGACTTTTTAAACAAATCAATTCAATTCAATAAAATTGAATTAATATATTAAAACTATTTAAACGAAAACACAAACCGATTATATTATTTCAAAATAAAGGAAACATTTATTTCAAATTCAATATTTGACGATCATCTGGATAGTTTAATAACTTGTTTTAAAGTAATCAGCTTGTTGTCAATTATTATCTTGATAAAAACAAACTTCTCAATGCAAAGTTATAATTTATAAGATAATACATATTTAAAAATTTTATTAAATGAGTAACTTCTCGAATAAATAAAGATAATTTTATTAATATTTTTAATTAGAAATTATTTAAAAGTCTTAAGCAATAGATAATTTTGCAATACATTACTTAACATATGGGCAAAAGATATTAACCATTTCTATACAAAAGATTATTTAAAATTTATTTATTTATTAAATTAAATGTTAATACATTAAAAATTTATCAAGAAATTTTTATAAAATTCAAATCGGATCTTATTTTTCTGTAAAATTAAAAAACAAAAGAAAAATTAATTAAATAAAAACAATTTTTTAATCAAATGAATTAAACGTACGGGCTGGTGAAAATAGAATGCTTGCTACTTTGTTGTCATTGAAATTGTTCTTGTTGGCAATGCCAGACACTCCACTGTTCTGGTTGTAGCTGTTGGCATTGCCTCCTTTGATTTGCTGTTGTTGCTTGATCATCATGCTACCACCACTACTCTTTTTTATTTCAGTTCCACTACCGGCGGGTTCGGGAGTAGAAACTTCTATATTCGATCGGACACTGATTACCACAATTGATAGTAAGACAACGGATAATATTAAGATATTCATTATTTTCTATACTTTTCTTGTAGTTTTCAATTGCAACAAATCTGTTCAACAATTTAGTAATAAATGACTTTTGCAAACGTGTCGACAGGAAACGAATCCTTATATTAATTAATTTTAAAAAATTTAATTACAATTTTTAGTTTCGTAAATTGATATAGTTTTGCAATCAAATAAATTTTAATTTAATGAATTTTTAATATTTATGATATATTATATTAGAATTAATATTTAGTCACATGTTGTTTAAAATTTTTAAAAAATTTATTTATTACATTTAAAATTATATACTAAATATTGAAATTATGTTAAGGGAAATGTCAAAGTCAACGTTAAATAATAAGTTGTTCTTATTTTCATCAAGATATATGATGATTATAATAGCGTAATTTATTACAAAAAAAAATTTAGCTGTATCTATTGACGCACTAATGTGTTTTTTATTCTTATTTTTTACTATTCAATTACAGGATGACGACAAAAGATAATTAAAAAATTTTCACTAAATTAAAAAAAACTTATCAATCTCGTTAATTTTAGTAAAAAAGTTCTTGTAAACAAATAACTTGTAATGGGAAATACTGTTGAAAATATATAAACATGAATTCAATAATGTTACCCTAAAAATCTCTAGGATTTATTAGCTCTATTAGCTTACTTTATGTTAATCAAGGAAAACTACCGTTTTTTTTAGGTAATAGAGTGATTAAGAATAATTTTTAATTTTATAAAATGGAGAGTAAAAGCTATTTAAGAGTTAAATACTTAGATATATTGACAATTACATAAATATTTTAATTAAAAATAATGTACATATGACAAATTTTAAGAAACTATTAAATTTCTAAACTTTATGACTTTTTTAATATTGCAGATAGAAAATTAATTTTTGCACATTTTACTATTATATAATAATATTAGATTATGTTTATAATAGTGTTAAATTATCTTGATAATCGACAAATTTTTATCATAGCCTTTACAGGTCAGTTTTTAAATTCATTGATGAAACTAAATTAAAAATAAACTTGGTTATGTTAAAAACTGAGAGTATAGTTATAGATAATATATTAAATATTTTTAATTATAAATATTCTAATTTTGGTATCAATATATAGCTTTAAATGTTAAAAATATTTTCTAAATCTAACTTTAAGTTTTTAAATTTCAAATTTTTAATTATCTTTACAAAAATAGTAACTAAAGCTTTTATATTTATATGCAATTTAAAACAAATTAATTATTTTAAACATTATTTAAAATTTTTTTTTTTGTAAATTAAATATTAATACATTAAGAATTTATCAAGAAATTTGGTATTGATAATAGGGTATCTTTTCGCGGACCAAATGCTAGGGAGTATATTTAAATTGTCAGAATCAGGGGAATTTTTGGCTAATAGCATCAATCTCCTCTCAATCTCTGCTTTAATAATATAAAATTATAAATTTTGTAAACTATGTAAAATACATTTTAAATAAATTTATTGAAATAAAATTTATTTTATTCTACAAAAATGCTTAAATAAAATTACAAAAATTATTAAAATATGCAAATAAATAATTCAAATATTTTTCAATCAATCTAAGCTTATTACTGCAATTATTAAGAATTAAATTTAATTTTAAAATTTAATTTTCAACGCAAACTGTTAATGGCGCGTAAGTTAAATTTCTATTAAAATTAATTATAAACTCAACCAAATCATAATTTTTTAACTTTTTCAAAACATATTTTGAGCAATATTTTAATATTTCTTTAACAGACTTAACTAAATATTGATTTAAATTATTTGTATTGCACTTAATGACTAAGACGGGCGATATATTAGTCACGTATTGCACAGATATAGGTTGGAGTCCTTATCTGCCAATGATAGCATTTAATTCGTTTTCAATCAATACTTATTTCAGAAATATTTTGTTGAATGTTATCATTGACTCGAAAGAGAATTTTACAATAAATGTATAAAAATATATATATTATTAAGAATCGATAGAAATTTGCATTAATTAAGTGATTCATTGAATGGAATATTTAAGTCAAGAAATCTAAAGAACATTTCCTATTGAAAAAAGTTCAAAAAACTTTTATATTAGTTTCGGATAGTAATGCAATTAATATAAAAAATTAAATTTAAAAAAAATTGTTGTTGTTGAATATTTTAAGTAATTCGTACAAATTGTTTTGTGTTTTTATTTGTTAAAAAGATACTTGATAAAAAATTTGATTAAAAAATTAGTTATAAAAATTTTGCCAGTTTAATTAAAACTCAATATTTTTACTGTTTTAATCAAGTTTTCAGATGAGAAGATTAGGTTAAAATCACCATGTAGTTAATTTTCTCCAAGTTTACGGAAGTTTCTTAAATAAATTTTATCATGTTACAAAAAATTATGTTAATAAAAAATTTTTAATCTAAAACTTCCATGATTTTATAATTGCAATAAAAATTTTAATTTTAACAAACCGTTTTTGAGCAATAATAATATTAAAAATATATAGTTTAGTTAATTTAAGTTTAAATAAAAGTTTAACAAAATGAGTCAATAATAATTTATTTAGAAAATAATAAATAACCTATATTAAAACATATATTTTGTGCAAATAAAAAATATTAATATTACCATTTATTATTTACATACAATAAAATATTTTAACAATATTTATATTATAAAACATAAAATAATTTAATTATTAGTCAAGTATTATACTGTATCAAGTTAATTAAATTTTTTTAATTAAGTTATTTTAACAGTTTAAACTTTAAAGTGTTATTAAATATTTTTAAATGTGATTTGATTAATAATTTATGCATCATGAATTATGACATTACACATAATCAATTATAACATTATTTTAATTTTAGCATGTTTGGCAAGTTAAAAGATTACGAATTTTGTACTTTAATTATTTACATTGCTAAACTTTGGAAAATATAAAATAAATAATCGCTGCTTTGTCTCAATATTATGATTTGGCAATAGATAATAAATTCAAGATATGATTAATCAGAAATTAAACATTTTTAGATAAAGCTTTAATACAATTAATTATATTATTTTAAAAGTTACAATGAATAATGTTTAAAATTTAATAGTTATTCTAGTTAAACTAATAAAAAACATCAAAAATAAACTATCATGGTGTAAATATTAGACAATATTATAATGCATTATTTATTATAATATTGTGTAATGTGTATTTTTAAGCTTGATTCATATATTAATCTCATATTTATTTATTATATAAATATATTTTTATACAACAATAAAATCATTAATAATTATATACTACATGTAATTAATGTTTAATGTAACCTTGTTAAATTGTTGCTTTGAATTATGTTATTAAGAAATTAGTATATAAATGTATAATAAAAATTAAAGGCTTTATATTTGTATTAAATTCCAAAATGGCTAAAAAACTAACTATATTATTTACTCCGGTTAATTTAGTTGGGCCCATTAATGCCGGCATTGGTATCGGAGAAGTATTAAGAGATAGCGGACATAGAGTTGTGTTTGCAGTTAAAAGTGAGTTTAGGGTAAAGTTGGAGAAAATTGGATTCGAAACAGAGATCTATGGAAATGCTGTAGAGATTGAGAATGTGAACGAAGTTCCAAAAGTTAACGAAGAAATAGCGCACGAATTGTTGGGCCAAAGCACACGAATTGAAAAGTTGAAAATTATGAAGAAATATACGCTTGTTAATGAAGTAATAAAAGATAATTCCGGTTTAGAACAGATAGTAATTCGCGTTAATCCAGACGTTATAGTCGTTGATCACTATTATTATATTCCGGCGATTATGGATTCGGGAAAACCGTGGGTTTGGATTATGTCTAGCAATCCATTAACTCTTGACTGGGCGATGGATCAGGAAAAGCTTCCTCCCTCTCAATTGGGTATATTGTTTTTATTTTATTTTTATTTTAAAAATACTTAATTTAAATAAAAGAATAATTTAGAAACAGAAATGATAATATTAAAATTAAAATTAATTAATAAAATTTTTTTAATACTAATTATTAAATTAAATTTAATCCAGCTCTTTAACTTATTTATTGTAAAATTATAAAATACTGCTTTAAGCAATTTTTAATCTTGAAATTATT
Organism: Belba bartosi; assembly: GCA_034693685.1. NCBI lineage: Eukaryota > Metazoa > Arthropoda > Arachnida > Sarcoptiformes > Damaeidae > Belba > Belba bartosi. The sequence goes on along the minus strand of JAQFXP010003905.1, from coordinate 437 downwards.
TTTAGCGTTAGCCGCAAAAAAATAATAGTTTGGTCACTATCTAATATAAGAAAAATATTTTTTACAAAGCTAAACTCAACAAAATTAATAATTGTTCTGTCAAAATCTTATTAATAAACACTTTTTTTAATTTTCAAAAAAATTTAAAAAATTTCCATAATTTTAACTTTATACAAAAAAAAATTTATCTTATATCTGGCAGTAATAAATTATTTTTGTATAATATAGTTTAGTTTTTATAATATAATATAAACTTAATATTAATATTAGGTTTGCCTACAAATGGAGATCCAATTGAATGGAATAAACTAAAGGCAGAAATAGGCGAATGGGGTGCTGAGGCCTGGAATGGCTTAAATGAATGGATTATCTCAAAAGGCAGTCAATCCCTTCCCAAATACAAACTACTCGTTCCGTCTCCTTATCTCAACTTTTAT
>JAQFXP010003904.1:0-11587 GCA_034693685.1 Belba bartosi | reverse complement strand
AGTAAAATGTTATAAATTAATACTTTGTTATAAAAATTAGCTTGACACAATTGTTACTTTTTAAATACACAAACAAAGGATAAAACTAATAAATGCTGACAACAAAAATATTACAATAACTTTGTTTTTTATAAATGCCTACATATTCTTTGAAAAATTTGTATCAAATATAACATAAATGTGAACAAGATCAAAATTTGAGATGTTTTAAAACCAAATATGATTTTTTAAACATAAAAAATAACTGCAGACACTGCAGAATATCTTAACACCGGTGACAAACAACTAGATTTGGACATTGCAAATTGACAATTTAATATCTATAATTTATATAATTTTTTATTTAAAAAATTTTAAATAAACAATAAATAAATCTTTTAATAAAATCGCATATAAATTATAATTAAAAAAATTATACCATAAATTGATTTTGTATTTTTAAAATATATATAAATAAATAATAAAGTTTTATTTCAACAATAAATATTTAACACACAAATTTTAATGTTGTTAAAAATAATATATTTTTAAATAATTTATGACAGATAGCGTTTTGTGTTTTGATAAGCAATAAGTTTAGTTCAGCTAAATAAATGTTGAAAATATTGTTATGTTGTGGTACTCATTTAGCGCCACTATTCAAAACTGATCAAGTTTAGTTTAAATGTATGACTTAAAGTAATGAATTTATGAATGTTTAATATAATGACTGAATAAATAACTATTTGTGAACTTTATATCAAATTTATATCAAACATCATATCAAACACATAGCCATCTTAATCGATGTTAAACCCATAAAACACATATAAAAGCAATTGTATTGTAAAACATATATTCAGTTCTTATGTTGCGGCACGAGTGACAGGTTGTGCTCTTACTCTAACTGTAATTATTTTTTAATTAAAATAAAAGTTATATTTACTTTGATTCGTTTTGTGTGTTATTTCCGGCCGCAATGCACTCGAACCTAAAGGTGTTTATATGTGCTGCCATTGGCGATATACCGGTGCTCTTACACCTCACCTATCGGACACTTTACGTTTGGAATATTGGGCCGCACAAGGCTCGGGAAAGCACTCAACAATGTTATAAGAAATTTGGTTTAGATTTATTAGTTTATATTTGAATCTCATTGTAAATCAAGGTTATTTAGAAATATATATAAATAAAATTATTTTAATTCAAAATTATTTTGTTTTGTTCAAAGTAATTGAATGCAAAGTTGTTTTAATGCATTTACAAATTATTTCCCAAATATTATTTTAAACTATAAAAATAATTTATTTTTTCCCAATACTGATGGAGAAAATGTAGCAAAGATCCATTATAAATAATAACAATAATAATAATAAATATAAAATTAAACAAATTAAAATAAATTAAATTTTAATATAAATAATTTAACTTAGATTATAGTATATATAAATTGTTTTAAATTATTAAGATTTTATAAATAAATATATTATAAAATTAAATTTAAATTCACTTAATTTATTATATAAAAATATAATAATCACCAAGTATTTAACTTAATTATTTTAATCTTTGCCAATCTACATTCAATAAATATAAAATATATATAAATTTAATAACAATAAAATAAAATATGATATTTAACAATCAACTTATACTTTACGTCATTTCTGTTCAAGCCGTATTTTAAGATAGATATATTTTTCAATAAAATAAAATTTAAATTAAACTTATGTTACAGTTTATTAATTTTAACATTAATTTTATTTTTTTAAATGTGTTTAAAAATAATAGAGATTATAAAAGCTGTCGTATTAACAACAAATTAACTCATAGTTAATAATAAAAATATAAAATAATTTTATTGTTTAAATTAACATATATTTATTTAATTGCAAAATTTATATAACGTTTCGTTTTACAGCTTTTGTTCAAATAGTGTTTGTTTATAATAATTTTAAATGTTAAATTTAGACATGTGAATTATTGATATTTATTTATGTTCTATAAATTCTACTACATTTAGCTTTTAGATGCATTTTTAATTTTTAAAATGTTGTCAATAATATTTAAAGTACAAATGTTTAAAATATTATCATAAAAAAATATTATTAATGAAAAAAAATTATAACAAAAATTAGAATGTGAAAATTATTAATGTCAAATAAAACTAAGTTAAATTTCTATAAAAATTAATAAAAAATAATACATTTAATTTTTATTCAATAATGAATATAAATTAATTTAAAAAATAAATATTAGATAATAATGATTTTTTATTCAAATCAAAGATAATTGAAAAAAAAATGAAGTGGTTTAAATTCAAGTCTATTTACATATTTATATATTAATATATTAATAAATAAAATATTATAGTTAATATTTTACAGTTTTAAACAAGAAAATTTAAATTTGAGATGAATATAATCAAAAATCTTACAATTAAGATTTAAAGGGGTTTTATTGGTTTGCTTATTACAGGATTAACCATACTTGTTTTATAAATTTCATCAAAAGAAATCTTTTTGCTATTAGAACAATATTTTTAAAAAATTTAGTTTTCGAGTTATTTAATATCAAAGTTTTCACTTCAATGGAAATTTAGCCAAAATTCCAATTTTTAGAAATTAATTTAATTCCTGTCCCTCACTTATTTTCTAGTAAAAAAAATTGAACAATCTACTACAAAAAAGGAAGTTTTTAAACTGGGTCTCCAAGAGAGTTCACGAGATTTTTTGGATTTTTTAAATATATTTTTTATATTGCAACAACATGTGGACTAACACAGAATGGACCATCAGGCATCAGTGACGTTTTGCCGCAATTAAAGTAATTAAAGTATGCTAAACTTGTAGGGATTTTAGAATTAAAATTAAAGTCAGAGCCAGAGTCAGAGTTAAAGTTTTAAACTGGGTTTCCAAGAAAGTTCATGAGATGCTTATTCTGAATTTGACTGACTCTGACTAAGTGGACTAAGTGGACTATATGGACTAACAAAAACTCACCCTCTTATGAGGGAGAAACCTCCGTTAACTGACGAAGATTTTTTCACATATATACACTATTTACATATTATTTACACAATTGATTATTATTCTGAGTCACAATCACTTTCAACTTCAGAATCACTGTTTAAACACTTATTGTTTAAGATTTTATTCAAATAATTTTGTTAAATTAAAACGTCATTAATGCCTAGTCCGGAGACCAATTTATATAAATTGATTTTTATATATAAATATATTTTATTTTACTGCAAAATTACAATTTTTGTTAGAGTTGTTTTCTGAGTAAGCGGAATAACATGCCTATACATTTAACACTGATAGAGGCTCTACAACTAAACTGAACACTTACTCAAATTGTATTAAACGCATAGGCATGTAATTCCGCTTACTCTATAGAAACTCTTTAGTCCACATGTCGTTGCAATATAAAAATTATATTTAAAAAATACAAAAAATATCGTGGACACATTTTGAAATATAGTTTTAAAACTTTTTTATTCTTAGTACATTGTTCCAAAAAAAATTCATAAAGAAATTATTTAGGGACAGGGGTTAAATTAATTTTTAAAAATTGGAATTTTGGCCAAATTCCCATTGAAGTCAAAACTTTGATATTAAATAACTCGAAAACTAAATTTTTTAAAATATGTTTCCAACGGCAAAAAAATGTTATTTGATAAGATCTATAATACTAGAATAATTAATCCCGTCGGAAAAATACCAATAAAAGTCCTTTATAATTATTTTTGAAAAACTGTAAATTAAGATTTGATTTTGATTTAATTATAAGATTAAAAACATTATATTAATTTGGCTACCAGGAAATGAAGAGAATTTTTATATTAACTGAAATAATTGATAATTATAAATTTTAATCTATGATTAAATCAAACTAATGTTAAAACTTAAGGACTACAGTAATTATAGATTATCATAAAATTAAATTAATTATTTATAAATATTATATGTGAAAAAAATAAATATTTTGCACTAGATATATTTTAAGAAAATTGTTATATTTTAATATTTGATAGAAGTTTTCAACAAATTTTACATTTACAATTTATATTGAAAAGTAATTTAAAACAATATTTTTAATTAATAATACTTTTTAAAATATAAATTAAAACTAATTAAAAAAATAACTTTAACTCTGATTTTAACTCATCTATTAAAATATTTTTCACATTTCTCGTAAATTCCAAGTTTACCGATATTTTTAAATATATATTTAAATTAATTGTAAAACGCATATTTATAAAACTATTAACTGCTTTTATTTATAGGTTTTACAGCAAAATTTTTTAATAATAAATATTTTTAATACCAGTTTTATGATTGAATACAAATTTTAAAATGCTCAAATAAAAGGATACAACTAATTAATCTAATTATCATTGATGAAATTATTATTAAAGATTTTAATTGCATAAAATTTATTTTAGTATTTAGTTTACTTTATAATTTAAATGTAAAAAATTTCTTTCAAAGCATATTTAAAATTTTTCATTTTTTATAAAAAAAAATTATAAATAATTTCAAAACAAAAATAAAATTTTTAGTAATTTGCTTGCTAAAACTAAATTTTGTAATTTTAATTCTTACAATTAAAACTGTAATTTAAATAATATTCTTATTTGATAAAAATAATTTTTTTTATTGAATTAAAAATGGATATTTTAATTTGTTTAATTTTATTTTTAATATTATTTTAATTAATTTTTAAATTTGTACAAAATAATTTGATTGAGTAATATACGCTTTACATTTTAAAATAAATTTGATAATTTTGTCAAAACTGTTTATAATACATTCGATTTTTATTCAATAAATAGATAATATAATATTATAAATTAATTTAAAAAATAAATATTAGATTTTGATTATTTTTTATGCTAATCAAAGCTAATTGAAAAATATTAAGTGTTGTAAATTTGTATTAAATTATATATCTAAAACTTTTTCTGGATTAAATTATATAAAAATCGACCAATTGCTTTACAATCTAATATTTTAAAACTATTTAAAAAACTTTTGTTAAATAATTTAAACCCATTTATATTAAATAATAGAATTATTCCTCATTCAAAGTATTCTTATAAAAAATCAGTAAATTGTAAAACGCAACTTATTGATATTCAAAAATATGTCACTAATGCTTTCAATGATAAAAATGTTTTATCCGTAGATTTAATTTTTATTGACTTTTCAAATGCTTTCAATTTGTTGTCACACTCTAAACTATTTCACAAATTAGCTAGCATTGGTATAACTGAAAAGTTTTTAAACATAATTATTGAAACGTTCACTAATAGACAAGAATTTGTTTCTTATATCAATTGCAATTATGATCCATATATAATAGAAACAGGAACACCTCAAGGTGGAATTATATCACTATTATATTTTAATATATACAAATCAGACATTATAAATAAAATACATTATTCTAAATTGTTTAAATTCGCTGACGACTTAGTAATTGTAAAAATTATTAAGAATAATAATGATAGAGTTTTGTTTCAATTAGATTTAGACTCAATATCTAATTGGTGTAAGGACAATTTTCTTGTAATAAATCCAGACAAATCTAAATTATTGACAGTTCATATTAAACCAGAAAATATAACCTTTTTGTATAAAATAGATAATAAATATATTAAAAGTTATTTAAATTACAATCATTTAGGCGTTATTTTAAATAAAAGGTTTAATTTTAATGATTGTGTCGAAAATGTTATTTCAAAATGTGCTAATAAATGGGGAATTTTAAAATTCTGCTGTATAAAATACAATTCGAAAACTTTTTTATTATTATATAAAACTTTTATACTCCCTAAAATAGAATATTTAAATATTGTCTACACATTAAACAATCAAAATATGATTAAGATTGAAAAAATCCAAAAATGTAATACTAAATATATTTGCTATAAAAAGAGTTTAACTAAGTTTAATTATATTGAAAGATTTGAATAATTAGACTTAATGCCATTAACTGTAAAACGAGATATAAAAGCTTTGAAACTATTAAATCAATCAATATGTAGTAATGAGATTTCTAACTGGCAAAAAACTTTTGTAATTAAAAGAAATAATAGAAGTGAAAATTATTTATATAAACCAAAATCAAGAATTAATTTTTGTGACAATAACATTCTTATATTTGCAAAACAATTATACAATTCTTTACCAATAGTCTTTAGAAACTGTATTAATTTTACTGTAAATCTCACAATATGTAATATATATTTATACGAAAAGTATTGTAACGATTATAAAACATTGTATAATTAGGAATATTAGCAAGTCTAATAATTCCATGCTTATTCTTAAACTAAATAAAGATTATTATTTATATTATTATTATTATTATAAAAATATTAAATATTTTACAACTGTATTTTTATTTAATTTAAGCAATATAATTTTGATTTGAAATAAATATCATTAAAAATCTTACAATTGAGATTTAAATTTATAATGGCTTTAAATATAAAAAAATATATTTTATCTCTAGGTTAGCAATTAAACACTATTTAAATAAACTGAATAAAATTATAATTTTTAAATTACAAAAAAAATTTTAAATATTAAAACACTGCAAATATTGCATATTAATTTTAAAAATATTTATTGCGGCAAAATTTAATTAAAACTTTAAATATTATTGTTTATAATTATAAAATACTCAAATTAATAAACAATACATAAATAAATCTAATGTCAAATTTTTCAAATAATTAAAATAATAAAACTTGTTAAAAAAATTACCTAAATACACTTTTTGGCGAACATAATATAAAAATTTTATTTATTTTTTAAAAGTTGTGTTTAAAAATAAAAATGATTATTTAAATTGCTGTAGGCACAAAAAATAAAATCATTGTTATATAAATTAACAAATACTAATTTTTATAATTTATTATGGAATTTATTGTTATTATTCTATATTAACTGTAAATTATAACTTATTTTTATTTAATATAAATAATTTTAATATTACTATTATAAAAATTAAATTTATAATTATTTTTAAAAAACTGTAAATTCAATTTTGATTTTGATTAAAATATTAGTTTAAAAACCATAAGTTCTATTGGCCTAAGAAAGGATTAAAGTTTTAAATTAAATAAAATAATTGATAATTATAAAATTTTTATATATGATCAAAACAAACTAATGTTAAAACTTTTGTACTATATATAGATTAGAATAAAATTAAACCAATTATTAATTACTATAATTTGTGAAAAAAAGAATAATTATTTTGCACTAGAAAAATTATATAAACATTATTTAATTTAATATTTGATAGAAATTGCCATCAAATTTTACATTTATTATTTGTATTGATACAAATTCAATGAGAATTAATTTAAAACTAAATTTTATTAATTTTACGCTTATCTAACTTTAACTAATTTTCGGTCAGAACAATTGATAGTGGCAAAATAAATTTAATAATTTAAACATATATTAAGAAGTTATTAAATGTAAAATAATTTAATATCTATAAGAATTTTGTTATCTTATTTGATACTTTATTCAAAGGATTTACAGCAATTTTTTATAATATTAAATATTATTAATACCAGTTATATAATTGAAAAAAAATTTTAAAAACTTTAAATTTTTTTATGTTTAAAAAAAATTATAAAAAATTATAAAAAATTTAATAAAAATTAAACAAAAACAAAATTTAATAAAAGAGAATTAACCTTGCAAATAAATAATTGTTTAATATTTGATAATTATAAAAATAATTTGTTAAGAATTATTAAAAGCTAAATTTGAATGTAAAAACGGATATCAAATTGTGCAAGAGTTTGTCCCAAATGTTGTAACAATTTACAAAAAATTTAAGAAACAAAGATTTTGATGTTTTAAATGTGGACTTCGTGTAAGATCTAGTGCTGATCCTAGACTATGCTCGACTTAGCGTTAGTCTATTATTGAGTATCAAGCGTTCAAAGCACAATATATAAATTTCAATGATAAAATAAATTGATCACAATTTAATTTAGTTTACTATAAGCGATCATTTATTGTGTACGGAGGTACAATATGAAATAGTAATTTTAAATTTTTTAAAACAATTAAAAATTAATAATATCTTTTTTCACCGCAATTAGAGTGAAAGGGGTTTAGGAGTATTTTATTATTTTATTCATTACTCGGAAAATTAAACAATTAAAAACAATAGTTCTTTGATTGCCTTTTGTATTACAATTGTAATTTTTAGATTAAATAAAATAATTATAAAATTTATTTTACAGTTTCAATTGGAGAAAATTTTTATTAACTATATTAAATTTGTTATTTATATATTATTTTATAATAATTTTTTACTGTTATATTAAAATGTTTAAAGAGAACCTTTCAAATCAATGTTGGTTTTAAAACTTAATATTAAATAAATATAAATAAAAAATTAAAAATTTAATTTGTTAAAAATAACATTAAAAATGTAAAATTATTAAATTATAATAATTTTAAAAATTTCAAATATTAAATATCGTAACTCATTATTTCTATTAAATATAAAATAAATCTATTTTGTCTTCAATATTGTACATTGGATTTCTGACAGTTATATATACAGCTAACAGCAAATGCCTACAACTTTTATATAACCATTTTATTTGAATAAACAACACTTATTTTGAAATTCAAATTTTTTTTATCTAAATATATTTAGTTTAATTTTACAAATTTTAATATTAAAGTTTGGTGTCCAAGTAATATTGCTTTAATCTACATAAGATAAAATTCAAAATAAATTATTAATTTTAACTAATTCCTACAAAAAATTTACAGTTTATGTTAAAAATATTTATTTAATTATTTAATAAATAAGTTTTAAATTTTTTTTTGTAAAAATTGACAAATATTTTTAAAAATAGTCTAAACTAATTATTATTAAATAAAACAAATTTTAACTAAATATTTCTTGACTAAAGCAAATACAGTTAAAATGCAAAGTGGAAATCAGACTGAATCAGAGTCAGACTTACTAAATCCAGGTAAGCGGAGACGCAGATTGCAACCTGGTTGAAATAAAAACCAATAAAAAACCAATATAATTTACTAAGGCAAACTAAAATGCAGACAAACAAAGCAATATTAATTAAACGACACAATATTATTTGGTTGCATTCATAAACTTTGATTTGTTGCCACGTTACAAATAGACTAAATACATTATTATAGCAATTTCTTACAATTATAGCAATTTCAAAAAGATTTTGGTATTAAATATAATTATATTTTTTTAATACATAAAAATTTATAAAACAAAATTTATAGTTTAATTTTACAAATTATTATATTTAAAATTTTTTATCGGTCTTAAAACTAATCCCATTAATATATCTAATATAAAAGTGTAAGCTTTATTAAAAATATAAAGTTAATTTATAGTTTCTAATTTAAATATTAATTATTTTCCAAATTTAAATATTGGTAAAATTAAAAAAATTGTATATTAAATTATTTAATTTAGTTTATAATAAAATTTTATTTTATTTTATTCTTTAATTTAATTAACAAAATAAAATAAAAATAATTCTTGAAAATAAACGGAATATATTATTAATATACAAATGTATATATTGTAAAAAATTCAATCTTTTTTATTTAAAACTTGTTTTCAATTAAATTAAATTAAAATTTTTAAAATGTTATGCTAAATTAAAACAATATTTAAAAATGATAAAAGAAATAGTTAATTTTATAATTTACAAAAGTTCTGTAAGTTTGTTTAATTAAGTCATGGAATTATTTGTTTTTAATATTTCAATTATTTACTTTATAAAAGAATTTAAAATGAATTATATTTTAAATGCAATTTTTAACATTTGCTAATAAAATAAATTATGTACATTTTCATATTAAAAATAAAATTTTATAATTAATTCTATATTTAAGATTTAATTAAAATAAAACAAAACGCAAATAAATTAAAAAAGGTAAATTTGAGATGACTGACATTTTAATTGTCTATTATAATCAGGAACTTTGTTTTTAGATCCAAAATAGCAATATCTTCCCAATTAAACCCCCGGTACAATCTTAACTTAAATCAAATTATAGCTTTTTGATAAGCGTTTATAAAATAACAGATAAACTTTTAGTAATTAGTTTGTGTTAAAAAATAAACTATGAATCAAATTTAGTTGAGATGTTTAAGAGGGAGTATATTAAAATTTTGGATCGAAAAACAAAGTCTCTGATTATAATTTAATCATTGTTTAGATTTTCTGAAGTTCCAAATGCATATTTTTAATTAATATTTAATTTTCAGTACATTGCAAATTATATTTTAAAATAATTAATTGTCTTTCAGTGCAAAGACAGAATTTTAATTTAATGTAATTTATTATAAAATTTAAAATTGTATTTATATTAAAGTTTAATAAATATATTTTTATTTTAATTGCAAATAATATTTCGAATATTTAAAAAAGTAGTAAAACCACTTCAAATTAAGACGAATAAATTAACAAGTTATCATATTAAGTTACTTAAAAATATATTCTGGCAATAACAGCAATAGTTACCAACTACAATAACAAACCATTAATAAATATAAAGTAATTTTTAGATTAATATAAATAAAATTATTATTTATTCTACAGTTTTAAATATTAAAATCAATCGGTTTACAAATGTTAATTTAAATAACAATTTACCATTAATATTTATATTTGTATAATGAAAATTGTGATAAAACTTTTAGAAAATATTAAAATTAATTTGAAGATAATAATTTTTAAAATTTAATTTTATAAAAATTCAAAATTATTAAAAATAAAATGTTTTAATAAATAAATAACAATTAATGGCAAATTTTTATATAAATTTTTTAAAATAAATTATTTTACAAAATTATGCTAGTTTTAAATAAACTACCCATATTAAATCAATGATTACATTTTAAAATTAGTTATATTGACAAAATCTGACTAATTGTTGAACGAAAGACTAAACAAGGATAACCAGTAGTTGTGTAGAAATAATAATTTCCAGTTTAGTAGCCAGAAATTATTTGAGTTTTATTAAAATTAATACATAATAAGAAATTTTGTAGATAATTTAATGAAAAATATAGTAATGTCGAATATATTAAATTCGAAAATAGTAAAGTCGAAAATATTAAAGTTGAAAATAGTAATGTCGAAAATATTAAATTCGTAATTAGTAAATTTAAAAATAGTAAAATCGAAAATAGTAAAGTCCAAAATAGTAATATCGAACTTATTAAATTTGAAAATAGTAATGTCGAAAATATTAAATTCGTAATTAGTAAAGTCAAAAATAATAAAATCAAAAATAGTAAACTCCAAAATAGTAATGTCAAAAATATTAAATTTGAAAATAGTAATGTTGCAAATAGTAAAGTCGAAAATAGTAATTAAAAATAGTAATGTCGAAAATAGTAAAGTGTTTATTATTTTTAACTTTATTATTTTCTACATTGCTATTTTCGATTAATATTTTCGACTTTAATATATTCGGCATTATTATATTCGGCATTAATATATTCGACATTAATATATTCGACATTACTATATTCGACATTACTATATTCGACATTACTA
>JAQFXP010003903.1:0-11589 GCA_034693685.1 Belba bartosi | reverse complement strand
AGGAATTAATTTAGTTATAATTTGGAAATAATTAAGCAATTATGCAAATAAATGAACTAAATCTTTAAATATTTTAATTTAAAGTCATATATCAGCCGCTCTGGCACAGGACGGTAAGTGCTTTATGTGGGGTCAGTGCAGAGGCCACTCAATTACACTACCGATCGGTAATTCACTTATACTTTAATTGTTTGAATAATTAATTAAAATTGTATTCAATCGCTCAGAAACTCCATTCCAGTCAATCCACGACGTGTTTGCCTCCTGTGCCACTCCGGCCGTTACGTGGATGCCCTTGGAGTTGAGGACAAGTCCAGTGAATCGGGTTCTCGACAGTCTGTGCCAGGCTTTTGATGATCAAAGAACTGCTGACTTCAAGTTTATAGTCGAGGGAAAGGCTATTCACGTTCACAAAGCAATACTTCGGGTCAGATGTGAACACTTCCGGTCTATGTTTGGCTCTAATTGGGAGGAGTCGGACAAAAGTGAACTCGAGGTCAGTTGGGGTCACCTATTGATGACATGTTTAATAAATTACAATTAACTCGATTCCTGTGCCACAGATGACTCAGTACTCGTTTGTAGTTTATTATGCTTTCCTCCAATACCTATACACCGATGAAGTGAATATAGCGCCGGAAGACGGCATCGGTTTACTCGATTTGGCCAACTCTTACTGTGAGACTGACCTTAAGGAGAAATGCGAACGACTGATACGGAATGGCATAACTATAGAGAACGTAGCGATGCTCTACTCAGCGGCCATTAAATTCGAGGCCAAAGGACTGGAGGACTACTGCTTTCGGTTCGCTTTAGTCCACTTAACGGCAGTCGTGCAGACGATAGCCTTCACTAAATTGGATGAATCGACGCTCAAGAGCTTCATCACTAAGGCCGCCCTTAACGGTGCGTTCCGGCACTGATGACTACATGACTACACATTCCGTTTACAATTGTTTCGATTTTGTAATTATAGTTTAATTTCTATTTATTTAATTTTGTTACTTAAATACAAGCGAAACATAAAAACATAAGTCATATGCGAAACAATAAATCGGTTCTGAATCTCAATTGTCATATCTGTGTCTCTGTTTAGGAAATATTTATTTGAATTTCCAATTATTTATTGTTTTTTTTTTACTCAATTTTGTAAAGTATTTAATTATTTTTAATTATAATTTGGAATTTGATATAAATTATGTTTAGATAACCAATAAATGAAAACTGTTTTAAAACTGAATTTTTGATTTGTTAGACAAATATCGGTAATCCCCAGAATTGGTTAAGTTTATCGACAAACATGTCTTCGTTGTAGTCCTCAGTCGAATAGGTCTCTATAAGAGTCACCAATTCATTGATTCGGGATCTGATGCCCGTCAGCCCCGAACGGGAACCGCCTTTTAGTTTGTGGTAATCGATGAATAGGTCGGCGATTATTCCATAAATTCTCTCCAAATTAATTGCAGAACATTTTTCGGTCTCTTCGTTAGTCATTAGTTTAGACATCAATTCCTGTGCTATTTGTGGGTCACTTACACTCAACTCATTGACGGCTTCTATCAGTTCCTTATTGTGTCGAATGTTAATCAGATTCTTAAGCTTCGGATAAAGCTTTTTGAGTGTATGGCCAACACTGGCCTCATTCACGTCGAACGCTATCTCAATAGCCGTTGACTTTTTGGTCGCCTCTCGAGTGACAAAGTCTTTGATTATAGAAATGGTAGAGATATTGTCCGATTGGAAAGTTATTAACCCTTTATTACAACTGCAGATCAGTATTGTTTCGGTAAAAGTCGATATAAAGTTATAGGTTATGACCGCCGAAGAGGTTGACGTTATTTTGTCCGGAATCTCAGGAATGCATAATTGAAACTAAATTGACAAAACTATGTTAAATGGTTTGTAAAATAAAATTTAATATTTTGTATTCATTTGTCATCAAAATAATTAAAGAAAAATTTATTTTAAAAATTTATTAACAGTAATCTAAAAATACCAATAAATAGTCAAAAGAAACTTTAAAATAATAAATAAATAATGGAAAGTATCATTTTTAAAAATTGTTTTGCATTCCTATAGCTCTCATTTGTTTGGAATTTAAACTAAGGAATCGTATTGTAAGGACAACCGATAGACATATAGTTTGTATAATTTGTGCTAAAATTAATTAATTTATTGATTTAATTCGATTATAGAAAGAAATCTAACTATTGCTGAGAAGATATCGCAAAAGTTTTCAATTGTTAGCCTGGTTGTATTGTATGTCAATTCAATTGTCAATTAGTATTAGAATAATAATAAACTTTAATAATCTTCTGACCCAAGTATGCGCTTCATTAAGACTGAAGTTTCCACTAATCGTCAGTTTATTGAGGAATTGAGTGTCGACTGCAGTATAACTTCGTTTATGCAATGAAAGCGGTTTTATTGGATATGTTTTCATTTGAGCGCATTTTGGCGACACCCGAGTCATCACCAATGCGGTCAACATCCCATACTGGCCTTCGGGTAAGCGTTTGACAATTTTTGTTTACAATTTATCAATTAATTAACTATCGATCAAATCATACCTTCAATCGATCGGATTTTGATCTCTAATCGAGTTGTGTTGGCCTGACATCTAAAAGTGACCAAAACCTGACTCGAAGTGTTGTCATTAAAGCTAATAACCGCAGAATTGCGTTCGCAATCAATCAGATCTAATGGAATGTCGCTCTGAATGATGACGGCGTCGATCGCTATCTCCACTTCCAATGTCAGCAAATAAGACGCGTCTGAAGTGGACATCAAAATAGTTTTCAAACATTTCTAAACCACTAAACTGTATGTACTGTACAGTATGTATGAGTGCCGTAAGCCATACCTTCCTGAAGAATAAATGAGTCATTGATAGCAAAGTACGGAAGCGCCGACACTCCGACGTCCACTCCTTCAATATCTTCAGAAGTGCTTTTAGAAGTCAATTCCTGATACCTTTCCCTCTCATTTGCCAACTTCTGCTCTAACTTTTCGCACTCCTCTCTCAGAGCCTCGATCTTCATAGCCGTGTCTTTACTGATCAGCAAATAGTTTGGATTCAGTTTTTGATTAATCATTTCATTTGGTGTTAATCCAAATATAACTCCAGTGAAAGTTGAGCCCAAAACCAGATTTCCATTATTGCAAACCAATAGTGAAGTCAAACTCTCGCCGCAGTTGTACTCATCCCTGAGTATTGGCGCCAGACTTAGCTAAATTTAACAATGTATTTAAGAATTATTATATTACCGATAATACGTTTACATATAGCACACAATAGGCAAAGCACTGATACCTCAATCATTTCCTCTCCGTTTTCATTGAGAGTCTCACTGAACGACCAAATCTGCGGTTAAATCAGATTTTAATTATAATATTCTTAATAAAAATAAGTTTGAAATTCAAACCCAAACTACCTCTACATTCCCGTCCGACCGACCGATGTATATCTCTGCCATTGAATCTCCGATCGCCAAACTTGTGACCGAAGACTTGGATCCGTTTTCAGGAATTTCCCATTTGTGCAGTGGCTCTAATGGCTTCTTATTGAACTCAATCGAAACCAGAGCCACCTTTCCATTCAAAGTGCCGTAACATATGAGGGTCTCATTGATGCCATTAGTCAATCGGTTCATCCAAAGCAATGCGTTTGGAATTCCGCAGATCTCGATCTCGTACTGACACGAAGAGTCTTTGATTATACGCAGGAGTCTGTCCTGACAGGCCAGCACTGGTACTGCACCCGATATGTCATTAAATGGCATTTACAACAAATTAGTTTAATAATTAATAATAAATATTTGAATAATCGAGTCATTGATTACCAACTCTACGATTGTATTTGTCTTCAATCAAAACCAATTCATTGATCTTTTCGGGACAGACGTAATAGTTCTTACTTTGAACGCTCGACCCGGACTTGGCGTCCGGTTCGCTGATTATGTAATTATTGTAGATATAGTGGCCGGTTATGAATAACTCGTTCGGCCAACGCATCTTAAAGTTCTTTATCGGTTCCGTCAAGTTATTCAACTCAAGGCCGAAGAACTGCTTTCCTTTCTTAGAGTAGCCCCGGATTATGGCCGACCCGAACGCGACCAGAATTTTAGGCGAACCGCTATTACTCGTACTGTTAATCACTTCTATGCAACTGATCTTTGCGTTCGGACCTTAAGAATCAAAACAAATGAATGAAACAAAGCGTGGAATCAACTCAAATACCCGGAAGTGTTTTGAATATCGTTTCGATATTTGTTGAATCGGGTCTTAAAGTAAAGCAATGGACGGAACCCGAGTGGTCGCCGACCACCGCCGCCACCGTTCCATTGGCGCCATTTGCTATTCCCTGTTTTATTAGTTTAAACGAGTTTTTAGATGTCAGACCCGCCTGAGTGTAATCGATTCGATTCAGTTTATTAGCCATTAGTTTAAACTTTAAAGCAATTTAATTGATTGAATGCTTTGTTTTCCGGAATAATTCAATGGTTACTATAGAAACACTCTTTTTATTCTTTCAATTTTTATATCAAATTTATTGACAATAAATAATTTGTTAGAATATATATATAATTTATATTATGTAGAAAAGCATTACTTTGTTTTTGTTTCGTAAAATATAAAAAAGCAATTTTCAAATATACACAAAAATACAAATTTGTAATCAAATTAATTACTTTGTTTCGCAAATATACTGTAATTTATTCTTTTTTTCTACAAATAATTATTAAATTAAATTAATTTTTTAGTGTGACTATGATTTGCGGTGAATTGCAATGTAATGTATAAATATAATGTCATGGTTTGGCCAATAATTAGATTTTACTCAATATTGTTCTATAAATTAATTTATCAAATAATGTCTAAAACAATAAGAATGGGAAGACTTTGAATCAAAGCATTAGAACAAAAAAATTCACAGAAATACTGAGTCTTTAGTCTCTAGTCTTTACGCTTAGATTTATATTAAATTAATTTATGATTAGTTTCGGTACAAAAATTATGAAAACATCACTTAATTGTATAATAAATTAAATTTTAAAAATATATGTTTTTACATATCCATCAATTCTGTTGATGAAAGTCTACAGTTTTCCTGTTTCCTCCTTTGACTCCTCCTAACGGCGTCGGCCCGACGGTAGGGCTCGTTCTTCAGACCTAAGTGATAAACAAAAAGATTAATAAATTGGAAAACAATTGAAAACAAAACAAATAAGGAATGCCTACCGAGCAGAATGTCCTCGAGAGCACCGTTATAGACCTCGTCCTGCTTTAGTAACCGCTTTTCCCGTACTTTCACTTCATTCGATGACTCCTTTTCCGGCGACTTCTGCTGTTTCTCCAGAATCTGTTGTCTGAGCTCCTCCTCAAACCTCTTCCTCTGAGTGGTATAGTTATCGCTCTGACATTGTTTAAAGTTTTTCAGAAATCGAGCAAAACTGCCGAACAATTGGTTCGAAGACTCCATTAATTTCGTACTTTCGCCGTAATATTCAACGCATTCGTTGTATTCGTTTTGCGCTCTCTTTAGGTCTTCTCTAAGCGCCAGAAGTTCTGGTGATTTATTAGATATAAATTGTCTCAAGTGTTGCGTCGCCTGATTGTTGGCCAAACCACTGCTGTTCCTCAATTGCAGTTCATTTTTACACAAATCCATTCCCTTCTCTAAGTCAACCACTTCTAGAACACAGGTCTCCATTGAGACGACAGTCGCCCTCTCGGCCGCATTCAACAACTTCTCCAAATCGAACGGCATTTTAATGTTCTCTAAAGTGTCGACTCCTGACACATGACCTGAGCTCTTGCCGGCGAGGGTTACAAATGCCGATCGGATAGGTTTGGGTCCATTGCTCTCAAAGTTTTTGAGTATTACGTCAACGATATAATGCAATAGAGATCGCGAGCGATCGACACTTGACTTGGTTTCACTAATCAGGTCCAAAGTGGTCAGTTTGAAACCATAGGCCGGGGCTGTGGCTATAGTACGCGTCGAACAATTCAAATAATTGCCGAAAACGAGAATGTATTCGAGAATAGTTCGAATTCCGGGTGACTTCCGAAGCATTCGCGCGGCTTCGGTGATGACTGCTATGCGCGACCGGCACTGACCCACCAGACTGTCCACTGGCTTTTGATTTGGTTGTACTAATGATGTCATATAAAACATTATTTTCAGCTTTTGTTCGAGTCTTTCGATTTTGGAGATATGGAACAGGAATTTGTCGACTTCGTTCATCTCGTCCAATGAACGCCCGGAGCGCTCGTACTCTCGGTATGCCTTAAGGGAGGGAACGGTATGTCTAGTTAATTAAATTGCAATTTATATTAAAATACACAAATTAAATGCACTTTAGTTCTATTTCATCCCTGGGTGGGGTCACAAATATAAAGGGATAAAAATGAACTGTTTGTGGGTTGACATTAGGAACTATAGAAATAGGTTTGAAATTAATAAAAACGTAATTCCGTCAAAATGGCCAGAATTTGAATTAAAGTGCATTTGTTCTCAAAAAACAATTTATGATTCAATCGGTATTTTGAGCTAACCTTCACTTCATCGGCATTAGGTATCATTCGGAGCAGAACTTCGAGATAATCAGCGGTCAAGCAGTTGGTGTCGAAGTAGTTGATGGCGCGAACGACTGAATCGGTGTCGATGTCTATCTTGCGCATCGAAATCGCCATATTTCGCAACCGGTTGTGCTCTAAGAGCGACACCTTTTCAGGCATTTTGAACCGTTTCGACGCATTGAGTGTCGAAACAGAGTTCTTGCGAACCATTTCCGGTTTAATGCCTAATTTGAACTGTTCTTCGAAGTCATCGAAGTTGACGGCCTTCAGTATCTTCTCTTCGTTGTGGAACTCATTAAATATGGTTCCCTTCACTTGGTTTGGCTTAAGGGGCACCCAATTGAAAGTCGGAAGTTTGTATTTAGTATTGTACGTCTTCTTCAGAGTCAACATGTCGTGAGAAATACCCCCTAATGGGGGCGGAGGTGGCGGTGGTATACAAGCGCCCATTGGTGGCGGAGGTGGTGGTGGAGGCGGAGGAAGTGAATTAGTTTGCACCGGTGCGGGAGGTGGGGGTGGAGGTGGCGGGGGAGGAGATATGGGTGAAGACGCGGTGTTAGTCATAGGCTTAGGCGTAGTTTGAGTTCGATTGAGGCCTTTGCCGACGACTGAACCCGTGTTTTGCTCTAATTCTTGTATTTTTGATTCAAGCAGTGATTGTCTTCTTCGCGACTCTTCTTCTCTTGCACTGACTGTTTGCTTAATGTTATTCAACTCCTCTTCAAGTCTATGCCTTTCAGACAACAGTTCTTCTCTTTCGTGGTATATCTCATTGAAAGATCGTTCCAACTCTTCATATCTGTTCTCCCAATCGTTTTGGACTTCATGCGCGTGCGATAACTGTTGAGCCATTTGCTGGCACTGTTCGAGGGCCGCATTCTTCTGCTCCGCGTCTTCCATCAGAGCGCCGACATCGAACACATTGTCGAGATAGGCCTGGATCTGGACCTGGAGGTCCTCCGACTCTGTGTTCCGCAATTTATTCTCTAAATAGTCGTCTAAACCTAATTGTGTGAACTCGTACTGCAGATGAACTCTGAAGTTCATGTCTTCAACCGAATGGACGATAATATCTAACGAAATGAAACAAAAGTTTAATAAAACAAAAATCTAATTAATATAAATAAAAAATATGTAAACTAACTGATGAACTGCATGCAGGCGACCATAAAATCAATGTTAAAGTTGTCGTAATTCATAAAGTAATGCATAAGAGTTTGGAACCGATTCTTCTCATTACAGACATCTTTGAAATTGTCGAATGCATTCAAAATGATTTGATGTCCGCCTTTGACCAGACATATGGCGGCCAATAGTTCTAAAACTAGTGATTTCGTGCGAAGACTTTGATGATTAAGACTTAGAGCAATGCAATTGATTGCGTTATTGTGTTCGAGAACCAAATTGAAGCCAAACTTATTGTTCATTATAGCCCTCATACACATAATGCAGACGTGAACGTCATCCCCGACCTGTCCTAACCTTAATTTGGTTGAGTGTTGGCGCGAGAAGAGAAGGGACGGACGCCTGGAGTCGAAACAATAGGCAAACATTTAGCTAATTCATACAATTAATGTTGAAAAGTAGTAAAAGTTAAATTTTAAAAAATTATATAAACATAAGCAAGTTAAATATTTATCCTCGTCATTGAAAATTATCAATATAAAATATTAAAACCCTAAATAGAACACAATAAAAATATTCAAAAATCTACCTGGTGATGATCTAACCTGAGCTGTAACTGAAATAAAACGAAATTTACTCATTGTTAATAAAGAAAGTTTTCCCTTTCAAAACCATTAAATAGTTACTGCCTGTCCTCTGCTATTATAGTGTATTAGTGTTGCTTTTACTTTAACTTATAATTTGCAAATTAGAAAATAAGTGACACTCGCAAAGAAAATAAAGATGCACATTTGATATCCATTATACAAATTATACATTGAGATTGAGATATAGACATAATTAAATATAAACCGCTTTTATTTAACAATAATTATAGCTAATAATAAAATATCGATTTGGGAATAAAATAATTTCATTACTTAAAAACAAAACTAAAATTAGCTTAAATTAAAAAAATGACAACTTATGTGAAATGGGGAAATCCTAGACAATATTTGCATTAATAAAGAAGTCGTGAAATAATTTGAATAAAAATTAATAATTCGAATCAATAATTGATGATCTAGTCATCATATAATAAAGAAAAGGTGAGATTTTATATGATAATAAACAAGTAATAAATAAATAATTTTTACCTCAACTAATAATAACATGAAAATCACGAATTAATTAAAATTTAAACAAAAAATCACTTCAATTAATACTCAGACTTGAATTCAATGAATATATTTTGAAAATCAAACAATTATATCAAACACTGTATTAAACAAATAGTTTTGCGAAACCTTCAGAAGTAATGCAAAAATCTGAAAAAGTTCTTCACTTTGAGAAAAAGCAATCGAATAAAACATTGGATAAACTTTAGACTAAAAAATAATAATCATTTGATAGGAATTCCGAAATAAGACTAAAATTGATTTTTGATTATACTTCAAAAGAGTGAGAAATTGATTGAATTTTTGATGTCTCTGTCGTTAAATATTTTATTATTTCAGACAAATTATGACGAATAAGGAGTCATTAAATTCAAATTTCATGAAATACTTTCCTCGAAAATATTTGAGTGAACACGCATTCGAGTGAAAGCTTGAAATACCTGTCCTTTCGAATGACAATGAAAAGAAAAACTTGATTTTAGTCTAATGAGGATAACAATGCAAATCCAGTATTAAAAAACTGCTATAATATCTGAGTCATTGTTGTTATCTCTAATTCAATTAATTATTAACTCGTTTCGCGTCTATGGTTTGATTGATTTTAAGGCAAATAAACAATAATTTTTTGTTTTTTAATTCATTTTCCGTAAAAATTATCAAAAACATAATGACTTAATAGTAAGTGACACGAACTTGCTGATAATTGGCATATGCAAATAAGCAGTTATATAAGACTGTTTAAGACTGTTACAGTAGAGGCCAACGAGTCAAATATAATTGCAACGAGCAAAAATACAAATATCTAAGCTAAAAATCAGCAAATTACAACTAACTTGTAAGTCTTTTTACCAAGCTTAATCAAAAATGCACGACAAGATACAGCTAATCTTAAACATACCTTGAAACAACAATTCAAATTAACATTAAACATCTGCCAACGTTGTCATTGCTGATTTTGTTGAGGGAATCACTTTTTAGTTAAATTAGTTTTTGACGCAATCCGACTAAAACTACAGACATTTCAGCTTCTAATGGATTTGACATTATTTTGATTCTTCTCAACATATAATGATTTCTCTTAAAAATTTCGCCCAATTCTCGCAATTTCATACCTGTATTGCACTATATCTTACAGTATATTAACTCCTTAACCCTGAACCGCCCGTCTCGTAGCACCCCCAGCCCTACCCCCGCAAGGAAGTTTAATCTGGATACTATCAGAACTGTATTAAATTCATAAACTAATTAGTAATTACTGTTATATCTAATCATTTTATATATTTATTATAAACAGCTTTTAATGCATTAAATTTCAGTAGTACTCCATTTGATAATTAAAATTTATTTTTTATTTT
This sequence comes from Belba bartosi, assembly GCA_034693685.1. Taxonomy (NCBI): domain Eukaryota; kingdom Metazoa; phylum Arthropoda; class Arachnida; order Sarcoptiformes; family Damaeidae; genus Belba; species Belba bartosi. Next base: position 1,367 of record JAQFXP010003903.1, on the reverse strand, counting down.
ATTTAGGAGACTATTAACTTGATCAAATTTTAATTATTATATCAATTAGTTTTAGTGAAGAAAAAACGGAGAAAGTTAAGAATTATGTAAACAAAAAATTGATTACAATAAGCAGTCAATAAGTGTAATGTATTTGAATTTGAGTTTCCTTTTCGTTAGCATTCAATATGAAAGGGATTTCCATTTGAAAACAGGAAACACAACCAAAACAAGCGACTCATTTGAAGATTATAATTGAAATTCGAGATAAAAGGACAGCAAAAGACAAATACTAGACTTAAATAACTAATGAATAGCTAATGTGTGACTAATAATAATTTCAATTCTCATTATTCAAACATAGAATTTGTGTCACTTTCACTCAACTCAACACAGATTTCCAATTAATAAAATCAATTTCTGGTTATAATTGTAGACAAAAACTAATTTTTAAAAGTTATCTATAATTAACAGAAAAAAAGTATTTAACCTAAAAAAAGTAAAACAGAATTGATTTTTCGGTTTAATAGCTGTCAATAATAGTTAACATTGAACTCAATATCAAATACATTGAAAACAAAATAATTACTCAAATCTTAATTCAATTCAAATACAAAAATTTTTAATTCCAAATGAATTATAAAAATGCTTTGAAATCAAAAATCGCGAATAAAAACGATTTACTAAATACTTCAGAGTTAGAGGACGTCTTAATTTCGTGTATTCTTTTGGTTTTGGGGTTTTGTCTCATTTGTTAAACATTTTTAAAAATAATTATATTTAAAATTATTCTGAAAACGAGTCAAAGAGAAGAAACGCTTTGAAATCGAGAATACGATTAAAAACTGAGAAATTTATGAATAAAATAAATTACAAATAAATATTACTTTTGAGATATTTACACAAAATTTTACTTTTTTTTATCTCAAGTCTAAAGATTAGATTACTTTTTGCGAAGAATTTTTAATTTATAAAAATCATAAACTATTTGAAAGGAAAAAACAGGAATTTGAATATCATATAACAAAAATATAATAAAATGTTATATAAATTAGATTTTATGAGATATTTGTATGATAAAACCTAAATCAACTAAAATATCAATTAATGTAAGACAAAAACAAACAAATTATTCAATTTTCTCATTACTAAACAATTTTGTTTTCAAAACTTTATTCACATTATTTTCGATTGAATTCCAATTGAATCGAAAAGAGATTAATAATAAAAAGATTAGATTAAATGTAATGTAAAGTAAAGGCAATTAAAAACAAAAAAAAAATGTAAAAACGGCCAAAAGACTAGAAATTCGTTACTGAACTCAAACCTCAATAAACTGGTATTCGTTTGGATGTCTTGACTTCCGCTCAGATTATCTGCGCTTCCAT
>JAQFXP010003902.1:0-11595 GCA_034693685.1 Belba bartosi | reverse complement strand
TCAAACACTTATCAGTAAATACTTCAAAAATTTTTGGTTGCATTTGACTAATTGGGGCCAATTGACAAAAATAGCCTCACATTCGGCATCAGTTATACATTTGTGAGCTCTGAGAGGTTTTTGGAATACCTATTGATTTCGAATTCAATTGAATTGATTGAATTGATTGATTCAATTGAGAGAACAGTTGGATAGAACTCACGTCAACAACGATCTCCATATCTCGAATGTAAGACTTTTCAGTTACGATGAACTCATTTATATGATTTTGTCGTTTCCTCTCATCGTCTGTAATACTATACTCCAATTCAGTCGTCTCTTCGTATTCGAACTCTTCATGAATTCCATTGTTTTGTTGTTCATTGTCTTCATTGCCTTCAATGTCATAATTGTAATCATTTTGTTCATCAATTTCTTCATCTGAAGTGAGATCACAATTGAAAGCAAGAAATAACAACAAAAAGTTTGTTTCAATAGAAACACAAAATTTCTTATTATTATTAATCATAATTGCATCGAAACGACAGTAAAGTTTACATTCAATTCATTATATTTATTATTACTTAAACTATCAATCAGTTAGAGATTCAAATAATTTCAACTTTCAAGAGATTCTTTAGAGAAGAACTCAAAATAAAATTAAAGTAATTTTTTAATTATATAATAAACTTTAGTTTCAAAAAAAAGAATACTTAAAAATAAATTCATAATAAACTGATTTCAATAGAAATAAAATTAATTAAAAAAACAAAACTTAACAATAGAAGACCCACTACTTCACTAAAATTGAAAAACAAAATTATTTTTAATTTAAGGAAACAACAGAAAAAATATTAATAAAAGTAAAAAACAATGCAAAGAATCCCTTTAAAACTTTTACATTAGTTATTTATAATATTTATACTATTATTATCAATAATTTTTTAATCGATTATTTATTTTTAAATTCAATAAAAAGTTGTTTTTTGGTTATAATCCCATAAGAGATGCCTTCAAATTAGAGTCACATCAAATATACGGCCGTTTGAGTCAACTAATTGGTCAGTATTTGCGCAATAATTAAACACAACAACAATATTCTGTAGAAAGTAATGGTAGTCACTAGTAGTGGGTCACCGAATACAACTTAATAATGCATTTCTTGCTTTTCTCCTACAAAAGCAGTTGAGAAAAAAAAGAGGGAATTTATCAGAAATTGTTAAATCACAACAAATTCTATCAATTAAACATATTTATACTAAATTAATCAAAAGACAAATTAGAGCCGACTATAGAAAACCGTATTATTTCTGATAAAAAAAAGAAAAAATGGTTTTCACTGCACAAACAAATATGAATAGAAGTGCAGAACTGGAATGGAAATCAGTCTAAGACTGATTGAATCTACTGATTGATAGAGTAATTATTGGAAAACAAATGCAAAAATAAATAATTATAATAATAATAATAATAATAATAATAAGAGATCGAGTGTTTGGTTCGAGCGTTTGAGTAAAATTAAGAGATAATACGGTTTTGTCACTCATTTAAATTCTAGTCATACATACATGGGTTATGATATATCTCGACGTGATTTGACGGGAATAACCCAATGGCACCAGTTGAAATAAGCTGTCCTTTCCACCACGTCGTGTCCTCTTTTACTAATACTTTTATTATGTCATTGGTTTCAAATGTCAACTCGTCGTCGTGTTGGGCCCGGAATGAATAGATTGCTATCACTTTCTCTATCAATACATTTATTTATTTGTTTTAAAACTCAATTCAAAGAAAACAAAAAATATATATAATTGAGAACTACTGTACTATGAAATCAAAATACCTGAATCTTTATCTTCAGATGCCTTTTGTTTAACCGGATCGGGTGTCGAACGGGCAGATGAGCAGTCAGAGCCGCCACCAGACGTGTTGAGAGGCTTGACGTAGGAGGCGGGAAACCAACCGACCTGTTTCTTCCTGCCCTTCACTTGGATCTCCCCTTCCCACCAACCCGAAGAAGTCTTTTTGCGCACCTGAACCAACATTTGCTTTTCGAGACTTAGCTGTTCGGGTCCGGTAGCCTAATAGAGGTTTTGATAAATGATTTGTATATCAAATATACTCTAGATTTCCAAAAGTATTGGTTTGAGAGTTAAGTAAAAGTCAAATAAATACTTGCCTTATAGGGAGCGATGACTGAAACGATTTCCAATTTTTTCAGTTTTGACTTCTGTTTCACAAAAATAAATCAAATTTTAAAAATGAATTAACAATTAAAAGAAATAATAATTATTTAATTAACAAATAATCAATATTTGTATGAATAAAGCGTTAATAAGTGACACAAATAGAGCAAAACCTTTGATGGTTTGGGAGAGTCACAGCTCTCAGAGTTCCTTCTCTTTAAGTTAGTTAAGAGAAAAGCAGCAAAAGTTTGGAAAACAAAACGATTTTAGAATAGATTCAAAGAATCAAATCAAATGATGACTTACTTCCCCGTCACTCGATGGAGGGGGAGTTGGAGCCGACACTTGGCTCTGAAGTGGCGGCGCACAAGTGGTTTTGGGCGCTGGAATGTTGGGTTCTGTTAGGACTGGCTTGGGCTGAAGCAAACAAATTACAATTTAACAAACGTTTGGCTCAGTATTGCTATGAAATGCCTTTTAGTATAACGAGAAAAGCAATCAAACGATTACTTCACAACTTATGCACAAAAAGCAAACATAAACTAAAACTAAAACTAAAACTATATTTAAAGCAAACATTTAAAACAAAAACAACGAAAAACATAAATAAGTTATATATTAAATAAAAATAAAGATTAAAAACAACTTACGACTTCATCAGGTTGAGCTGAGCGCACATAATTCGAAGGGAAGACCCCTTGCCTGAGCTCGCCAATAGTGCCGGTCCACCAATCGCCGTCTTTTTTAATCACTTTAATCAATTCGTTTGCGTCGAATGTCAGATCTCCCGGTTCTTGTGATTCGAATGGATATAATGAGAGATAATACTCGTCCTCTTCGGCCACATTCCCTCTCTCGTCCAGTGGTCGAACGTAAGATTTTGGAAACCAACCGGAAGTGTCGCCCAACTGTCCAAACCACCACATGTCCTGTTGTTCTTTGATTGTAATTATGTCTCCCTTTGCAAACGACAAGTGATTGTCCTCCTTGGCCTTCCATGGGTACTGTGCCTGAGCTTTGATTGTTTCGGATATGGGTTCAGAGATGGTTGTGGTAGTGCTGGTCGGCCTCTGAAATGATGATTCAAGTGATGTCGTGAATTGATTGGGGACTTCGGCTTCGGCTTCGGGTATGGCTTCGGTGGCCGCCGTTTCCAATTCACTTCCATTTTCCGGCGCTTCGGCGATACCCCTAAACATCGAATTAAACATAATTTTAATTTTGTTTCAAAATAATTACTGCAATTATTCTATACTCAAGTGGTGTATGTGTTGGCACGTCATAATTATTATTATCGGTTTCTTTTTGGTTCATTTCGTCCATTAGTTCGACGTAAGCCTCAGGAAACCAACCGATCCTTTCCTTCACTTCCCCAGATAGCCAGCCCGGCTCAGAGCAGGCACTCGAGTCGACCTATCAATCGAATATCGAATATATATATATATATTGTTAAAAAGCTAACAATCCAAGTAAAAGTGCAATCATTACCAAAACCACATCCCCGGGCTCTACAGTTAATTCGTCTGAATTTCTCGCGTGAAAGGCGTAAAGACATCGATATTTCACTTTAGAAACGCTTGCATTCGTTTTCAGCTCATTGTGCTGTTTAGGATAACCCTGAGTCGGAACTTCAAAGTCGAAGTCCTCGACCTGTTGGCTGTTAGCGTCGCGCAGCTCCTGTGCCTCAATACGCTTGCTTTCATAAATTTTGGCCAAATCAGTGGTCCGTTCAATCATTTGCTGTAATTTATGCTTCAATTCAGTCAATTGGCTGTTATTGTTGGCCAAATCAGCCATTTTGGTCGCCCTTTCCTGTTCGTAGAGTTCGATTTGAGATTTCATTTGATTTATATTTATTTGTTTGTTCTGAAGCGCAAACTGATCGGTCCCTGGGTTTGGCGCACCTGTACTCAAAGAAAAATCATTCAATAAAATAAAAATTTCTTTACTTAACATCACTTTACGTTACCGACGGTCGTGTTTTTGAGCTGTTTGGCCAGGTTGAGTTTTTCCTGTTCTATATACAACTGCCTATCACTCAAAGCCTTAATTTGGGCCTTAATAGAGCTGAGAAGACCCATCTTCTGATCCCTTTCCAATCGCATCGAATCAATCTCAGCCTTAATATCGACCACTTTTTTGCGCGTTTGGCCAACAGTTCCGTTCAATTCATTTAACTTATTGTTAACGCCTTCCATATCAATGGCCAAAGACTTCTTTTTCGATTTGAGTTTTAAGACCTCTTCTTGTGTTTTGATCTTCTGATTAGTTAAGTCCTGTTTCCGAGTATTTTCCCACTCAATCATTCTCTGCCTTTCCATTTCACGTCTGGCCGCCTCTCTCTGTTCCAATTGTTTACGTCTTTGCTCTTCCTTTTCGTTTTCGATCTGTTTTTGTTTTTGTAATTGTTTTTCGATTTCAGCCAATCTTTTCCTCTCCTGTTCCACTCTATACAACATTTATTCCATTTATACATTAATTATAAATCAATAAATCAATTACTCAATAGATATCAAACCTAATTTGTTCCAACTTCTGCTGCTCTTCTCGTTCTTTGCGCTCCCGTTCCTCGCGTTCCCTCTTTTGCGTTTCGAGCAAAGCCTGTCTCCGCCGGTCCAACTCCACCTGTCCCTTCTCAAAGTTCTCTCTTCTCTTGTCCTCGAAAGTCGCAATAAATGCTTGTTTTCCAGCATTTTCTTCACAAATGTTGTCAACTCCGGGTGCCATAGCCTGTGCTATCGTTGGAACAGCTGTTGCACCAGAGAGTGATAACTTTCTTCGATAAGACGGAGGAATTAAATCGGGCGGCAATACAGAGGGAACGGGATCTCCGGCTTTGACGCAATCAATCAAATGCATCGCAACGACGAACTCATATAAAGTGAGTCTTCCGTCGGAGTCAATGTCAGATAAGTTCCATATCTGGGCCAATATCGGTTGCGGGAGTTTTGACTCTATTAGTATATTCCTGGCCTGAGGTCCAGTCAGATAACCCGTACGAGTCCTGTCGTGCGAATTGAACTGTTGTGTGTACTTGAGTTTCGAGGGTTGGGGTATTGCCCACTCCTGGGTTCGAAATAAACTTCGATTAAGACTTCAATTCATTTTCAAACTCTAATTCAATTAATTAGATTTAATTCGAATATACCGTTAATAACATCGAATTCGGATAATCGATTGAAGTGATAGAACCCGACCTTTGGGTCGCTTTCCCAGAGTCTGCGGCCGACGGAGGGGCAGGTCGTGGCGGCGCTGACGACGACATCAGACCTACCGGTGGACTGCCGTAAGTAGAAGCAGGAATAGATGGCTGAGTGGGCTGAGGGACTGGAATCGGAGCCGGAGTCGAACCAAATGCACCGAAATCGCCAAATGCGGCGAAAGCCGGCGGTTCGACCAAAACCTTAACATTAAATAAAAACAAAAATTAAATTAAATTAAAAACAAAACAATAGCTCAAAAATTGATGCAAACCTTCAGAGATTGTGGCAATTGATTGGGTATTTCAATGCCTTTTAGTTTAAGCGAAATCAAATGCAAAGCAATAGAGAACTCATTTATATCCATCTTTCCGTCGGAGTCCACGTCCGCCAACGCCCAGATGTGGGCCAACACCTGAGGCGGAAGACCTGACGCCAGCATTACGTTCTTCGCCTGATCTCCAGTCATGAACTCCGATCGAGAGGAACAGATCCGCACGAATTGGGTCTCATATTTGGCCTTTAGGTCACCAGTTATGACGAATAGATCTGATGGCGGAGATGACAAAGACATGTCTCAACTGATCCGACAATCGATAAGCGTTTCGATAATTGATTTATTTATTCTAATTATTATTAATTTTATTGTTTTTCTAATACTTTTGTAATGAAATGAATTGAAAACAAATGAAATAATGAAATGAAATGTATATCACATTAACATTAACTTCATATCAATTAATAGACAATTAAATCAATAAACAATTGATTCATAATTTGTATTAAAAATAAAAATAACATTAATTTTAATTAATATTTAATATTAAATAACAAAACATTCATTTTATTGTATTTTACGTTAAGTTCAATGAATTCAATCAAATATTGGAATTCATTAATATAGAGCCCAATCGTGAGAACCGCCCAAACCCGCACTCTTACAATTCAATTAATTATTTGATTTACTTGGTTAGATTACACAAAATTTTAATAAACAAAATAATCATTAGAAAATTTAATAATTAAAAAATATTTTTTAAATTATTAAAATGCAAGTAAATAAATTTAATATTTTAAATTTTAATTTATAAACTTTTCTTATAATAGCTAGAAAATACTAATATTATTTATATTTTTTTTATAAAAATGCAAATACATATAATCTGATGTTTGTTTAAGTTTTGTGTTAAAAATTAAAATAATTTTTTAAAATTGAATTTTTAATAATATATCAATTTTATATATATAATCTGTATAACTTTTCTTTTATTAAATGTCAAATGTCATTAAGATATGATATGGAAGTTCAACCCAACTATACACCTCTATTAAAGCATAAAGTATTTGTATTTGTGTAAGCTACATACAGTAGATATTACTGTATTTATTTTTTAACATTAACGCCCTTACAATATTCATTTAACAACAATTACGTTTTCAGAATGCAACATTAAAGTAATTAAATTTTAATTAGATTATATTTGAAATAAGGCTGATGCTAATTTATATTTTTATTACAAACAATTTAGTAAATAAATTTTAAAGCATTTTATTTAATATACTGTATATATATAATAAGACGTATAGATAATTAATAATATCTTAATTTATAATTAATAATTTTATTTTGTAATGTGTTAAAGCTGAAATAAAACAAGAAGAAAGCTTTACTTATCAGACAAAATCTTTATCAAGTAGAAAAAAATTAAATTTACATTCAAGTTTATAAAAATTATAATAAATTCTTACAGCTATTTCAGTGTTAAATTAATGAAAAGTAATCTAAAAATTAATATATGCCTATCTGATTCGAAGCACATGATACTTGCTAATTTTGATTAAACTAATATGGTTAATAATGTATTGAATTATTGATGGCCAGTTACTGTAGCAGACGCCAGTCATTATGTAAATACAATATTTATAACAAAAAAATGATTGATAAAAGTTTTGATTAAGAATTAACAATAGAAATACAAAAATAGGATAAATTTAGATTTTCTGTTTATTAACAATCAATTGGTTAAATTGCAAATATCATAAATGTTTGTAAAATTAGCTTTGATTTTAGTAGACATTAAAAATGAATAAAATAGACTTGATTGACATAAAACATATTCTGTTTAATAAGTTAGTATATAATATAAACCAAAACAAATACTTTGTAAAAATTATATTGGAATAAATTCTCTATACGTTTAGCACTATTTGAGTTAGCGCTTACGTCATGCTGTAGAACCTCTATCAGTGCTAAACATAAAGCAAATTTTTTAAAATAAAATAATCGTTTGTCTCCATATACTACACATATATTTTGACAAAATTTATTTATTTAAGTGAACAAACGAACGAACATTGATTTCAACTGATGATGCAATAACTGTTTTAAAGTTGAAAATTAAATTATACTATCATAACTTATGATTCATAAGTTATGAATCATACGTACTATGACATAAAAATATTATTTAAGTTAAACTTAAAAACAGTAATTAAATTAATAAAATGTAAAAGGGATGAAGATAGGTGGGGGCGTTTTTGCACTAGTAGTATATATATTAACTCTCGAAAACGTATTAAGTACAGTAAATAATGGATTATATGACACCGATTTACCAACTGTGCTAATCTGACTATTTTTTCTGTGCAAGCTTGGTAACTAAATTTATTTAATTATTTTGATTATTAACCTTATCCTATGGCAGATAAGTAGAGAGTTGCAGACGTATCAAAATTTGTATCATTTTTGTGTAGTATAAAAGTCAGAGTCTGGCGCAAAAAAAAATTAAAATATCTAAAATATTAAAATTATAAATAATAAAGACAAAAATATTAATCTCGAATATAGTAAAGTCGAAAATATTAAAGTCGAATGTTTTAAAATCTAAAATAGACCGCTGACTATATATTGGTTATCCCCTGTTTAGTCTTACAGTCACATTTAATATATTCGAATTTATTATATTCGACTTTGATATTTTTGAGTTTAAAATTTTAAACTTTAATATTTTCAACTTTATTAACCAATAAGCGAGCTAGTTTGAGCCAAATTGCTCTTAACCAATGGCAACTTTAACTGCCCTTATTATAGATTAGTTTTACTATTTAATAAAAGCATTACTATCGGGGACTATGCTGTTAATGTCATATGTCAAGCTATTGAATGATTTAAACTAGTTTAGTGAACAATTCTTGGAATAAAAATTGAACTATTAAAACTAAATTGCACTAAATTGCGGTAAACGGATTTATTAAATTAATTGTTTACTAAATTTAACTAGCTTATTTGCCGATATAATAATTGATATAATCTTAGATATTATTAATCTATGATATTTATTCTTTAGATTTAAGCAATAAAATTGAGCAGACAGTTTTATGCAAGGGTGCGAAACCGAGTTAGTAATAAAGCATTTAAAGAGCTTTAAATTTTATTTTATAACAATATTTTTAATCTTTTGGTAATGTTAATTTTGTAACGATAAATCTGTTCTTAAAAACGTCAATTAGCGCAATTTTAAAATTTTGTCTTATGATATTTTTGTCTTACTTTAAAATTTTAAGGTTGAGTCAAAAACTAAACTAATGATTCATTTTTTATAAAATTTAAAATATATGGTTAAATAATTTTATATATTAAAAATATTGTTATTAAACAAATTCTACAGCAATTTAAATTAGACTTATTTATAACTAACATTGTAATAATTTATAATTCAAAAAACTACAATGTCCATTCTTAAAAATAATTATAATTAAAGTTTAAAATATAATGTTGATTAATTACTTTTTAATAATAAAAGGTGTGCTTTAATTTATATATTTAAAATGTAATATTAAAATTTTAATGACATTTTAGCTCTTATTAACAGAAAAAATAATGAGATTTATAATTAGAGATATTTTTACTACAATTCACAGATAAAAGTTTGACTGATTGGCACTGAATTGATTGAAACCATTGGATGGGTTTAGGTTTGGGTTAGGCTTTCGGTCTTCAGTCAGGTGTGGACTTGAGTTTCCAATCGGTGCTAACAATTTGGAAATGTGTTCATTAGTTAACCCTTGGATTGAAGTGTTTGCGAGAATATCAGCCAAACTATTTGTGTGATTATAATTAGTTTGTAATTGTCGTTCGTTTTGCCAGACTTGAGCAAAAGACAGTCCACCCGAGACTCCCCCGGTGTAGGAACTGGCCAGTGATAGGGGTCTAATCATTTTTGTGGATCGAGTGTTGAAATTTTGAGAAACACAAGACGAGCTCAAAGGCGAACCCATTCCTCCCCACGACTGGGACAGTGAGCCAGGGATTGAAGTGTTGAGAGAAGAGTTGAATGAAGAGCTCAGACTTGAAGGCTCTCTAAACAGGTTCGGGAAAACACTGTCTTTGAGTGGCGAACAGGTCGATGATCTTAATGTCTATATTGATTATAAAGAACAAATATCTTAGCAAGCTCATTATTAAATTTATTCAAAGTACTGTATACTCAAATAACATACTGCAAACCCCACTCCAATTTCCAACAACACGTGTGAATATCAAAACTTTTTAGTTATTGCACACTTGTCATAGGGAAAGATATGATGTGGGGGTCGGGGGATTGGCACTACTATTAATATTGTGTTTTTACTCAAATTGTTAAATAATAATAAATAATTGAAACCTTTTTTCTTTTATCACATTTTTGTGAATGATTTTTCATGTGTTTTCTTAGAGAACTCGGATCCGTATACTTCTTACCACAATTGGGCACTTGACAGGCATAGGGTTTCTGTTAATAGTTTACCAAATAATTACTCTTATGTTGGGTTAGTTCAGGTAATTTGGATTAAGCTATGAATGGGCAATGGACATTGGGCAAATACGAAAACTGGTTACAGTGTCGATGTGTGTCCGCTGGTGTTTGGCGCGATCGGACGAATTGCTGAAAGCTTTGGTGCAATTGTCGAATTGGCAAATATAGGGTCGTTCGCCCGTATGAGAGCGCATATGAATCTTCAGATTCTCAAGACGTGAAAACGCTTTAATACATCCGACAAACTATAGCACAATATAAAAAATTCTCAAATTACACAATTCAATCGTTTAGTCTCAGACCTACAGTGCATTTATTCGGTTTTTCGCCCGAATGTACTCTCATATGAATTAATAATTTATATCTGGCATTGAAGGGTCGGTTCAGTCGCTGACATTGACGCCAATAACAGGTAAACTCGTCGTTAGTGCGTCTCTGATCAATGTGGAACTTCTCGATATGTTGTACCTAAAGTCCATATTATTTCTGATTGAGCATGTTTGATTAGATTTTAGATTTAATTGTATAATATTTTTATAATTACCACATTTTGTAGATAAAATGTTTAAATATAAATCAATATATTAATAGTTGCATTATTTGCAGAGATTGAGAACGTCGGCCGATCTATGGGATCAGGAGAGGGATTTTTCCCCTAAAATTATAATCAAAAACCTAGGGTGGGGGGACTAACTGCTAGAAGGTATAAATGCCAATTTTTAAAACCAAAGGGAATTTTTTGGCTGATCTATTTTCTTCTCAATCTCTAATGTAAAGATAACTTAAGTTTATATAATATATTGGTGTTCTTATAAATTTTATTTTAAGATTTTATATTATAATTATTTAGAATTTTATTTATTTTTGTCGATTGTTATTTTAACAATAGTTTATCCATTTGGTATTATTTTATTAAGATTGTTATTAGTAGTTTAGCCTTAGCTTGACCAAATATAGCGGCCAGCTTAGGCTATAAAAACACCAAACTTTATATTAAACTAATTTATAAGTTTTGTTTGAATTTATGCTTCACTTTATATTAAAAATGAATAAAAATAAAAGTTGATTTTTAATGCGAAAAACTATTTTATGTAAAACTTCACAGTAATTCGAAAATCGTTATATAATATTATATTATTAATATGTTTCTTTTAAGTTATACTTATAATACATTTCCCCTTAAATTCTGTATTTTAAAAAACAAGAAAGCCACAATCTAATTTTAAAATATAAGAATTGCAAATTTTTTTCAATTTTAATTAATTGTTTACTGAACTGTTTTTTGCAATTTGTTTGTTTTTAAGATTTGCAAACTAAATTTTTTTTAATTTTTCTGATTTTTTTTAATATTGCCGAAATTCGAAAACTAAAAATTTGCGATGAAAAATTAAACAAATTTTTAAAAAATTCAAATGATTAAATCTTTATAACTTA
>JAQFXP010003901.1:0-11595 GCA_034693685.1 Belba bartosi | reverse complement strand
AAAATAATATTAATATTTTAACACTAAAAATAATAAATTAGAAAAATAGTAATTTTTATTTAAACAAAAAAATATTTAATTTTAATATGTATGCTAAAATTTAATATAACTTACATTTAATTTTTGTTCTAATTAAAACAAAACAAAAATGTTAAATTTAATTAAAGTTTGTTTGAATTATTATTTTTTACTGTCAGTTATTATTATAATAAAACCAATGAATACATATTATCTGTTAATATTTTTATGTGTTAGTTTTATCAGTTTTTATTTTATGGTTATTATAAGATCAATAAGTTTAGGAAGATAAACTTTAAATCTAACTTTATTATTTTATAAATTTTATCATTATAAAAACAAAACAAAAAAGTTTTAAATGACTTTGTTTACTTCAAATTGATTTTTTATTTGTTTTATATTTTTATTATTTGCAAATAAATGTTGAAAATATGAAAAAATAGTTACAATATTCTATGTAGAAAATATTAAGAAATACATAGAATATTCAGCAGAATTGCATTAACTTCACAGAATAATAATGTTTTTGGCAAAAAACAAAACTCATTTATCGGTCATTTGAATAATACGTTTATGCAATCATTATATACAAAAAATGATTGAATTTTCTTTAAACACCATTTCTTAAACACATAGTTTTTTTATCGAAGATCTGGTGACAAAATTTAATAATTTTAAAAGAATTTTTTTGCAAAACAATATTTTGATTAATTGTTTCTAATTTATAAAAACAAAACCAATTTTTAAGTTTAAGGAAAATTATAAATAATTGCAGTTAAGAAATAATTTTAAGTTAATCCAAAAATCTAGTCATTTATTCATATTTAAAACCTTAATTTTCTATTAAATAAAGTGATTTTACATTAAAAAAATTCTATTTTAAACACAAAGAAAATGTAAATTTGAATGTGAACTGATCCAGCTAAAAACATAAAAACTAGATTTGCATTTCAAGAACCTTTCACTTAAAACCAATCTTCACTACAATTTTCAAGTGTTTTGAAAAACTCTTCACAACTCAAATATATTTTATGATTTTATTCAATTGATTTAAATTTATTTTTAGGATTTTATTAAAGTTTTAAATAAAAATAATTTAAATTAAAAAAAATAATAATATGTAAACAATAAGTAAAAACATTTCTTCAAGAAATGCATACTATCTAAGAAAGGGCAATGCTGAATTGGCTTTATAACTTTAATTCTGCCGCATTAAGTTAGAGCTGATATTACGTCATTAAAACACAAGTTAGTCTAAACTAAATCAATTTATTTAATTTTTAATTTACTTTATTTACAATTTTAATATCTGCAAATTACGGTAACATTAATTAGTTCATTAAAATTTATTAATGTTAATCAATAAATTGTTTACTGAATGCAGTAGAGCTTTACATTGAGAATGAAAAACGTCTTCACATTTTTTGTTGAAAGTAAAGACCATTAAAGTAAAGAATGTTTTCCTTTATTTGCAAACACATGCATAAGTACACTGACTATTGATTTAAAGAAAATTTAATTTTAAAAATGAATGATTAAGAAAAATATCAATAGATTGCTATTTTCTAAGCATAAATTATAGTTTTATATTAATAGAATGAATGAATTGAAGCAAATTATTTATTAATGATTATCTCATGAAGTAAACCTAATTATTGATAAATCAAATTCAGTTATAATTCATGCGATCAATAAGTAATATATAACTAATGCCTGAAAACAATTCAATTAACATAATATAATATATTAATTCTCCACAAAATTGGTTTATTGATTCCGTATTTTCATTCTAACATTTATTATTAAATTTATAATAAAATATTCTTATGTTTTGTTATTATATTTATTGTATTAATAACTTTATTATGCCAAAACTTTTCTATAATTTATAAGAAATTGTTTCAGATTAGACTAAACAAATAATTTATAAATAAAAAAAGCGTTAAAATGCGATTGTTAATAAAATTATTTTTTTATTATGAGTAAAATGACATAAAAATCTGATTATTTACTATTTGTATGTCTTCTATAAATTAAGAGTTTAATAATAATAATAAAACAGTAATGGCGTAAAGATTTATGCCTGAAATTTGTTTGAATTAACATTGCTATATAACAGATATTTATATAAAAAATTATATTTATTTGATTAAACAAAGAAAAAACATTTACTTTTGGGTTTAGAGTTTTTAAGGCATTTTTATCGATTAGTTATTTTTTAGGAGTTAAGCGAATAAATGTTTTCGCTTTTTAAGAAAATTAAAGATTAATCAAATTTTAATCTTTGTTTTATTATTAGAAAGTTTTTAAACGCATTGCTTATTTATTTTTAAATATATGTATTTTGAACTTCAAAGTATGTAAATGAGATTTAAAAAATATATTAATGTTCTAAACGTTACCAATTTTTTCAGAACAGCAGCCTTAGGGGCTTTTGAAATATTGTAAATTATGTGTTTAATGCATTCGTTTTATTCACATTTTTTTTGTTATATTAAAATACTAATGGGTTTGCTAACAATTTCTAATAAAATATGCGCAATTCAAATATTTTGTAACAAAAAAGTTAAACACATAATAAATTTTTCTAAGTTTTTTAATTAGAAACAATTTATACTATAAACATAATTAAAATTGTTTTTAAAATATAAACTATTTGATTATTAACAGAAATTATACTTAATATCATTTTTTATCCAAACAAGCATGTCTTATATTTATAATTGAATACTTAAATAAAATTAATTGATTATTAAAAAAATTTGTATTAATGGAATATAAACTTAAACTATCATTAAAATATTTGCATTTATTTCATATATTTTAACCATTTAATTTTAAAATATTTATATTTTGCTCATATTATTTATAAATTATAATTAAGTACAAGTATACATTTTAAATTAAACTGTTAAATTAAAATTAGAGTTTTTTTTATTTACGCAAACAATAAATTAATACAATAAATCAAAATATTTCAAAATAAATTTATTGATATTTATTGCAAATAAAAAAATTTTATAAAATGTTTAAATATATACACACGTCGCCAAAATTAACTCCTGAGTTTAAAATCAATTTATTCAAAAGTGCTTGGTTAAATTAATTTTAATTTTTTTGAAATAAAGGAATGATAAATAACATAAAATATAAAAAGAATTTTTTAATATCTTATCTTGGTTTTTTGCAACATGCTAAACTTTGCAAAGTAAAATTACACTTATCAAATTATTTTGTACATAAACAATTTCTTTATTTTAATTTTTTTTATAAACAATTTAAATTTTACTGTGCAAATTTTAGCATGTTGCAAAAAACCAAAATAAAATTTTAAAAATTTTTTTTTATATTTTATGCTTCTCATCATTTCATAATTGCAAAAAAATTAAAGTTAATTTGACCAATCATTTTGAGTAAATTAAATTTAATCTCAGGAGTTAATTTTGGTAAAGGCCGTATGTTTAAATCAGAATTTTAGAAGGAGGAAATTAGTAAAAATAAATTTACTTAATTTTAAAAATTAGCATTCACCTTTTCCCCTATTATTTAGTCTTTAAAAAAAATACTCTATTTATCATTTGCCGCAAACCTAAAAATCTTTTTAGTCTTATGCCTAAAATTAAAAAATTATTTTTAAATTGATTAGATTAAAATAAATTAATAAGAATTTTATCAAAATATTTTAACATTATTTATATTGTTTTTCTGCAAATGTGACAAGGATTTATGTACAGAAAAGTATTTGCTAATATTTCAAAAATTCTTAAAGACTTCTTAAATTCTAATATTCTCAAATTTAATAAATAATTGCAGTAAATATAAAAGTTTCTATTCTTCACGTTTGCAACTATTTATATTAGATATCATAAATTTACATTATTTTTGATCAGAACAATTTAATTTTGTACATTTATTCAATTTTACTAATATTTTTATTCAGAAAAACTAATTAAGTATTTGAGTCCAACCATTTTTATTCTATAGTTAATTTTTATTCGTTAATCTACTTATCAAAAATGGACTTTGACTGTATATGCTTATATAAATAATTGATCATTATTTCTAAAAATTTAATTATAAAAAAAAATTTGTACATCTATTTATAGAGATTTCTGATTAAATCCCAAATTTTTACGTCTTAATTTGCTTAGATATCAATAATAGCTTACAATTTAAATATATAAAAATTATTTAATTAAATTTTTATGCTGTTTGATTTTACAGTAAACTAATTCTAATTTAAGCAAATAAGTATTTGATCTCTGTTTATTTTTTAAACATGTTAGTTTTTTTCAATATTTAAAATGTTAGAATTTATTTTACATTTATTTTATTTATATAATATATTTTTATGTAAAAAATAAGTGAACTTGAAATAAGTATTACAGACAATGCATTTCAAAGCTTAGAGTATCTGAAATATTAATACCAAACTATGAAAACTTGAAAATAATAAAAAATAAATAAATATCTGAAAATTGTATGGAATTTTTTGAATTTAAAAGTAAGAAGATGCTTTTTAGAATATGTCTAATACTGAACTAACGTTGCAAAAATACAAATATTATATTATATTTGAAACAATAATTAATTTTTTACTAATAAAATCAAATTTAAAATATATAAATTTTAAATTTGATTTAATTTTGTTATTATTTTAATTTAATTGTATAACTAGCAAAATTATATACAACTAGTATTAAGTAAAATTAATAATAATTTTTTAAGATATATCAAAATTTTTCCAAATCTGCAAATATCGATTATAAGAATTGAGTTAGCCAATAAATTTATAAATAGCAAATCTAAATAACAACGTTTTTCCAAATATTTATTTAGTTCAGAATTTTCTGAGTTATTTTATTTTGAATATAAATCAAACCTCGGATTAAATCTAAATGAAGAGAAAAATGATTCAATAAAAGAACATATTTATGATTCTATGGAATAATAAAATATCGAACCTTTTTGTTATTTAATATCTTTTATATCAGTTTTTTGTATCGAGGCTTTGCGTCAGAATTTGATAAATATTTTGGGCCTTAATATATAAATCAATTTTTTTTACAAAATATGATTTTTCTCTGAATCAAACATTTTTATATTTATCAAAATTTACTTATTGTTGATTCAATTTCAGCTGTCAATTGAGGCAAATATTTAGTCAAAAGAATGTGAAAATTACTATAAATAATATTTTTCAATAAAAGTGTCAAACACTTGGAAATTTTTCTGACATTTCTATATTTAATTTTTTCAACTAATGTTTGACAATTATTTTGATTCCAAATATTGATTTTAATTTATTTAACTATTAATCTAATGTTGATTGCATTAAGCAATTGTTTTATAAATATTCAGCAATAAGTTTAATAAAATTGTAAATTTTAGAAATAAGCCCCAGATATTAAATTAAAAATAATTATGCAAATTTTAATTCATTGTACATATTTACAATTTTATCCATCTTATTGCTTAATATTTAAATAAAAATTTAACTTAAAAAATTTTTATGTCATTAGAATTATTAATGTTTAACAAAAGAAAATTATAGATTGAGAAAAACTTTAAATGTTAAACTTTTAAACACAATGGTAAATGCAAAAAATAAAATAAAATATTTAAGCCAAGATATTTAAAATAAATTATTATGTAAAATTAAAATAGTACAAAATAAATCTAAACCAGATTTTAGTTACATTTAAATCAATAATTATATAAAATTAAAATGCCAAATAAAGAATAAAATACCTGTTAAATAATTTTTTTTATTAGATTCAATCAAAAACTGAACTGGAATTACATTATTAGAAATCAAATTAATTTTGTTATTCAGACACGCGATGGGCAATAGAGTCAACCAAAGCTTATATTAATAGCAAACTTGTGTCAAACAACCGACCGATTGGCCGATCGGCTATTGAAATGAAAAAACATAAAATAAATTGATGTCTCTCTACGGGTAGCAAAACCTGAATTATTTTCACAAACGGTCAGCAGTGCTAACAATTCGATACTTCACTCTATTCTATAATATTGATCAATAAATGCTAATATTTATTATCTCTATTTGAGTTATCTTTATCTTGAATGTTGATGGTTGACTAAGATTTGTATTTTTAATATTAATATTATGCACAAATATATTATTTTCAAAATATTATTTTAATTTCTAAACCAAAAAGCGTTAACTAAAACAACATAAATGTATTTAAAAATTTTTTTAAATATTTGATTGTATAAATATATTATTGAATAATTAATAGAGTTATAAAATTAAATTAAATTCAAAAAGAGGAGAATTTAATCTAAAAATAAATACAGAATTCGATCGACTCATTATGGGTTATCTTTTTAATTTGGTTTTACAACTCATTATCCAAAGCCATTGTCATTGGAAATGCAGAGAAGATGAGAACAATCTAAATGATGAACCGAGTACTGAGTACTGGCTTTGGCTATCAGTGCAAAACTCTGATTCCGAACACATGTCTATTGAATAAAGGTTTTCGTGTTTTAACTCTAAATTCTGGTCACACTTTATTACAATAGAAACGAATCTATTTTGCAATTCCAACCACCGATTAGTTGCGCGAAAATCATTTTTCAAAAAAATTACATTACGTTTACAAACGCCACACAAATACGAGTGAATCGAAATATGTCTTAAATGAATCGATGGCTATTCATGCCATTCTTGTGTCTAATTTGCATTTTTGCGCAATTTATTTAAATGCTTTAAAAATAGCTTAAATTCAAAATTCTATGATTGACTACTTATAATGTACTGTAAATACTATTTACACATTTTAATTGCTCATATTTTCATGTTAATTCTATATTCATGAATTATAATTTGCTAATAACTACTGATTGCTGCTTTATGCTTTAAGTAGGTTAACTTTATATTTTATGAGTTGTTAATTGTTGGTTTTTAATTTTTATTTTTATTCATATTATAAAATAAAGTTTATTTTTATTAATTAAATAAATAAATAAATTATAGAGAATTAAAATAGTTTAAAAATTAATTTAAAAGATAATATATACTGTGTATACTACTATATATATATTATATAACTTTTTTATCATCCTATATTGTTCTCAAAGCTAAAAAATAATTTGCATGTTATTATATTAAATAAATAAAATTTAAAACAAAAATGTTAAACAAACAAAAAATAATTTATTAAAATAAGATATAAAGCAGCAACAACAACAATAAAGCTCAAGGAACAATAATTAATAAAATCTCAAGTTAAATAAATTTATAGAATTTATGAAATTAGCTAAAATAAAAATTATAATGTTAATTATCTTTTTAAAAACTCTAATATTAGTTTTTATTAGCTATTATTACAAAATTTTACACTTAAGATTATAACACTTAATCGTAATTATTAAATACTGTATTAATAAATTATTAATTTATATTTTATTGTATATTGATATTTTACTATTAATATTAATTTTAAAATTTATGGCTAATTCAAATTAAGCACAAAATGCTTATAAGTTAAAAATCAAATAATAAACGCTTAACATTTATTTTTATTCCTGGGTCGGATTGAAATTGCTGTGGTCTAAAAACAGAAAAAGGCTTAAAATCGACTTGGTTTAACACTATTTTAGGATAATATTATAGAAAGTAAATTTTAAAATTGAAAGATAAAAACAAAATTTTGACAAAATTTGAAATTGAATGCATTTTAAATAGTTTCAATATAGCTTATTTTATTATATTAATAATTTAAAATTGAAATTAAAAGGATTTAATTTAATCATTAATGAATTGCCTATATTTTGTGCCAAAATAAATACAGATATTGAGTGACAAAATAATGTGTAAATAAACCGGAAAACCTTAAACACAAAAATTCTAATAACTCAGATATTTTAATTTAGTGTTTTGAATAACTAGAGTATTTAGCTTTTTTAGTAAACAAATAAAAAAGTTTTATTTTTTAACTCTAAAAACGCTTTTAATTTAATTTATTTAAACCATAATTAAACAGAAAATCAATAAAATGAATTAGTTTTTGATTTTTATGTTTAACGACATCTAAAAGAAGGTTAAGTTTGAAGAAAGAGATTTCACTTAAAATTCAAGTCAATTACTATAAATTTAAAACTTTGTTTACATTTCTTTAGAAAATTTAAAATTAGAATAAAAACGGTTTGATTTAGGAAATCCCGAATTTGAATTTGAATTCCGGAATTCCTGTTAAACCACTATATTTTATATTAATTCTAATTTTCTAATATAGCTTAGAATAATTTTGCAATTTTTTTTAATTGTTTGTAACTTATATTTCCTGATCTATTTCTAATTTATTTTATAATATTATGCTGTTAAATTAAGCAACAACAAAAAAAATAAATAGCAAACATTAAACATAATTAATTAAAAAATATTAATATCAAAAATCATTTATTGTTTTTTAAAATTACTGTAAAAATTAACATTTTGTGAATTATTTTTTAGTAACAGTAAAGAATTAAATTAAAATTAAGTTAAAACTAGTTTAAACATATTTTTATCTAAAATTTTGTGCAATTACAAATATATAAAAACATTTCTTTTATAATTCCTTTTTCTATATTATTTTTGTCTTTCAATTGATTTTTGTTTTGTTTTGTTTTATTTCAAATAGATTTAAATATTCCAATTGTGAAGATTGCAGTCAAAAGTCAAATAATTTCTTGATTTGAATTCAAAATCGATGTAACATATGATTAGTTTTATTCTTAATATTTGCGATCAAAACATTATTTGAAAACTATTGATTAGAATGAGGTTTATTTATAATAAACAATTGCGTGACTATTCTTCACTGCATTTAGAGTGTACTTTATAATTATGTTTGTATTCTATTCTTAAGCAAAAATCAGTTATTTATCGGAACTCTATTTCGATCAATTCAATAGAAATTGTTGAATACTATTCATTTAATACGAGAATAAATAAATATAATTAACTTCAACACTGTTTGCTATTTGAGAATAAACTAATGCCAATAATGATTGTTTAATCAATGAAGAGATATTTTTTATAAAGTAACAAATAAACAAAATAATTTTTAAATTAAACAAAACATATTTTTAAAAAAGTTAAAAACTATAAATAATTTAAATGTAAATTTGAACAAAACATCTAAAATATTTATGTTGCAAGGCAATAATAATTCTCAAATTGTATTAGAGCCAAATTGTGAGGGCATAATAGGCTTTACAGTTGCAACTAATATAAAAAATAGATAAACTTCATAATAATAAGTTGAGTTGTGTTGGGCTTATTAATTTAAACCAATATTATATCCTTAAATACTTCAATTATATATAGTTTGAACATTCTATGAGCTATTAAAAGCAATTACAAAAAAAAATAAATAATTGATATTAGGATTGTAACTTCATGTCAAGTATAAATATATGAAATCAAATGAACGAACATTAGCTGAGGGGTAAAGCAACTAATGATTTAAAGCGAGAAAAAATAATTACAACTCTTAAATTTATACTTTAGTTATTTCTTGCACAAACAAACGTCTTGATGCCTGGAATTAATTTTAGTCTAATATGTTTTTTCTTTTTTGTATTGTTATTGCAATTTATATCATAATTAAAGTTTAAAAACAAATTTGATTATTGAATATTATTAAAATTACTCAAATGTATTTTAATATATTAAAAAAAAAGTTTTTTATATTTAATTAATAAATATAGATTGTATGTCATTTTATGTAAATTAAATCTAAAATTTATATTTTTAAAATTTAAATTTAAGGTTGCTTAATTATATAACAACAAATATTTTAAATTTTTTGCAAAATTTTTATTTTCTTAAAAAGTAATTTATTATCTCATTATGTTATCTTATGCATAAAACTGTAATTTTTTATATCAGCAATTTAGACCCTTATATATAACTATAATTTGTACATGTCTAATCTTGGTTTTAAACGCCCCTACCCCTTAACTAAAGACTAGACATTAAACATAATACCATATACGTAGGCCAGTTGTAATGCTAAAAAAATTCAAACAATTTGTATAGATAGATCAAACATGGAGAAAGTTGTTTAAATGAGCTCACTATCATTTACAAAACATGTTATGGCCTCTTAAGTTGTCTAAATTCAGTTTGCTAATTATATATAAATTAATATTAGTTTTAATTATAAATAAAATTAACTAAAAATTCAATTAGTCTAATAAGTGAGGTGAGAACTAGTAAATTTACAACATGTACTAAATAACATTCTAAACTCTGTAAAATTTCCTTGGTGTAATCATTTGTCCAGGAATTCATAAGGGGAGATTAACCAAAAATCCCCCAGACTTTATAATTGGCATTTATCCTTCTAGCATTTATTACGCACAAAGAATGTCCCTACGATTTGCTTGCCACCAAAAAAAGTCGGCAAATTTTTTTAGTTTTTGTTTCTAAATTAGAAATTTTTTAATTGGTTCTAGTTTCTGTTTAAATTCAGTTAAATTAACTAAATTTCGTTTAAGTCCAGTTAAATTGAGTAAAATTTTATCATAATTATGTGTTTTTTGAGCAAATTAAAAAAAATTCCTGTAATTTTCCTTAGATCGACCCATCTTATGAATTTCTGTATTTGTGTAATAATTAATAATAGAATCAATTAATTTAAAAATGCATCTCTATTTTTATTTAATTTTTTTTAATAAGAACATGTTTTGCCTAAAACTAAAATTTTAATTTAATTAATTGACATCATTTATACAAAAAATTTAAATTGGAAAATGTGTCAAATAATAAAAATTTGATTTAACCAATTCTTAAGCCAAACAAAAACAAATAAATGTACAAAAAATGTGTTTTGTAACTGAATCCGACTTGATCGGATTGCATATATTAGGATAAGAGTAATCTCTTCAAACAGTAAATTCTTTATTTGATTAAGGATTGTATAGTATTTACTAAATGACTTATTATTTAAACTTAATTATTGCTTTCCATTCGTAACTAATTGATTGTTTAGTTTGTGATAACTTGGATATACAGTATAAATATACATATTGTATATATTGATACATATTGTACTATTAGCTTAGAAATAGGAAAATGTGGTAAACTACCAATTTTATGAGTCAATTAAATCAAAAGTTTAGCATTATTTGTATTTTTGAAGCAAAGTATTGATTATTTGGTGTATACCGTACTGTACAGAGTATTCTATATTCTTATATTGTGAATGTGGGTCGTAATAGTCGAACGAAGACTGTTATGAGCAGTGATAGAGCACTGATAGCGTATTGAAGGCAATATAAGATAATATTAATAGCAATACCTTTGTGTTGTTCCAAATGATGTCGAGATGATAACCGCGATTCATAGTAGGACTGCTGTTGATGTGCGTCAGCGCCAGTTTGACGGCCGGTAACACTCCTCTGCCGATTGAGCCCTGGATTATGTCCTGACTGGTAGGGAAGAAACCAGCGATGAAGAGCTTTTCGGTTTTGGTATTGGCGCTCGAAATTGTGACCAATAATGACAGAACGCAAACCGTCGGCAAACACGTTGAGAGTCTTGAGAGCCATGAGAGC
>JAQFXP010003900.1:0-11595 GCA_034693685.1 Belba bartosi | reverse complement strand
AGAGAGAGAGCAGGAGAGAGAGAGCAGGAGAGAGAGAGAGAGCAGGAGAGAGAGAGAGAGCAGGAGAGAGAGAGAGAGAGTGAGAGAGAGAGAATGTAAAGCAATTATTGGTATTTAATAATAGTTTGGGTTTGGGTTTGGGTTTGGGTTTAGGCTTTGTTTGTCTTGAGTTTCTGAATCAAAGCCTTAGTCTTTCCGTCTGCGACCACATCAGCCAAAGTGACACTTCTATTACCGCAGCCGACGTACGGACACCTCAAGAGCTGGTTCGGGCGCTGAGTCTCGAGAACTCGAATCAACTGTTGTTTGTCGTAGACGTGACCGCATTTCCTGTTCTTAACGGGTATTTCGATCTCAGTTTTGCTGAACTGATCGATTGGAATGCTTTTCAATTCGGTCTCTAAGGCCTGCAAATCGTCGTCATTCAGATCGCTCTCATTGTCCGCATTATCGGCCGATTCGGCGCAGAATTCACTCAAAGTATTCATCAGTTCTTTATAGTTGTCGTTGTCTTCAACTTTAGTCGTGTTTTCGGCACTAATTAGCGCCAAATTCTCATCGAATATCTCATCGATATTGACGGCTATTAAGTCTAAACTGGAATTAGTTTCGGATTCTTCTGATTCGGCAATCATTTGTCTGATCTATTGGTTTATTAGAAATTAATTTTCATTAATATAACAGTAATTAAAGAATCTGTTGTTTTGCAGACCTTTTGCTCTGTTTTGACGGAAGCGTTAATACTATTGTTTAGATCTTTTTCGAGATCTACTAATTGAGTCATTTCATCGGTAAGTGTTTGACTGATTTGTGTCCAATCGGAGTAATTGGAGAACTGGTTGTGTTTAGTGTCGGCAAAACCCAAACCCATATTCACCACTACTTTCTGACCTAACTTTGTGTAATCAAAGAGTTGTTGTGAATCCAACCTCTGCTGACTGTAACTCATTTTTAAATCAATTTATTTAAACTCTTTTTTATTAAATACTTTGAAATTGTATTCAAATTTGTTTTGTTTCTCAATAAAAGCGCGTTTTATTCAACTCATAAATTACGTCTCATTTTTTATTAGTTTTAATATAAACTAAAATAAATTAAATTAAAATATTAGCAAGTCTCAACTATCAGAATTATATTTTTAATGTCAACTATGGTTATATTATCTACATTACCATTTCAATATTATATTATTAAAAATTATATAACTGTTTATTTTAATTTAAAGTTGCATGATGCTGTAACAGGAAAATAATTTTTTAATTTTCGTTTATATTAAAATAATTTTATTTGTAATAATTGACATTTTAATTTTAAAAATTTTACATTTTTGGTAGCAGTAAAATTTTGTGTGCGGATAGTCATGCATTAATATAATTATTTTATTTAATTAACTAGTATATCATGTTATATATTTATTATTTAGTTTATCGAAATCTTGGCTTTTTCCCCATTAAATTAAAATAGTTCATATTATACTGTAACAGTATAACTTAAGTGCAAAAGTGTTTTATTTAAATATTTAATTGGTTTAATACCAATAAACGCATTACTTACTTAACAAAGCTGCAAACAAACAATAAATGACAAAGATGCATTAAACAATTTAATATATCAGTCAATTAATCACATTACTTAAATTAATTTTAAAATAAATTAACTTATTGAGTAATTCAAGTATATTTGCATGATCAATCATATTTGGCGTAATTTATGGTTGTATTGCACAATCAATTTGAGAGAGTAAACAAAGTTTTGACATTGATTTGCAAAATACAAAACAAAAATAAATAATAAATGAGTAAAACAATTGAGATTTAATTAATTAATTAATTAAAATACCGTAACAATTGAGTGAAAATATGACCGAAACTGAAAATATCTTTTTATTTGTGCCAAATATAATTGGATTCTTGCGAATAGTATTGGCATTGATATCGTTTTACCTAATGCCGAGTCAATACATTTTGGCCACAATTTTCTATGTATTGTCGGCACTGTTGGACGCGTTCGATGGTATGGCCGCCCGAACACTCAACCAGTCGACCAAATTCGGTGCTATGTTGGACCAGTTGACCGACCGGTGCGCCACTATGTGTCTCATTCTGGTATGAGTTTGAATCCAAGTCTCAGTTCAATCAATTCAATCAATTGTCTCAATTGAGTCAAACTTTTTATTTGTTTTAACACTGATTTGTAATTAGAGATCGATATATCTATACTTATATTGAAATATCTATTAAACAGTTAATTAATTAGTAATTAATTTCTGATTTGAAAACCTCTAAACCTTTTTTGACCAGTTTTGCCAATAACCAACTGACCATTAGATGATTATACTTGCAATTCGCAAACTTATCATGCTCATTACTTAATACATTAAAAACAAGACTTGGTGGAAGTTTTAGTCACCAATCAGGGTGTTTGGGAGGAGAGGGATGTAGTTAATGTGTTTTTAAATTTGCAAATTTTTCAATTACTGTATTACCGGTAGTAAAAGTGCTCATGAGTCATTACTAGTTCGACTAATTAATCACTATAATGGGAATGTCGTATAAATTGGTTTCTCATTCTGTTCGGGAAGAGTATGCGATGCGAACAGTGCCTAATGTATAGTATGTTAGTTAGCAGAAGGAAAGACCAATTTTGTCGGTTATTTATCTTTGAGTAGAGTTTGATTTTATTTGTTTTTAGCTATTTATAATTATTTAGACCATGCCAATTAATTTTAGCTGCAATCTTATTTGACCCTATAAAAACATGACACTTTGACACTAGAAAGCCACCTTGACGCTCCCATTGCCGGCTAAAACTAACTTGTTTTAAATGTTTTAAAAATACCAATGGCGTTGTGATCAAGCTAAGTTTTTTTTAATTGTTTTACTTTGGTTTCAAATTACGCAAAAATCAAGACTTGGTCTCAATTTAGGAATTTGTGTTCTAATGATTGAAATGCATTTAATTGATTCAATGCCTAACTCTATAATCATAACTAATTCAATATTTGTTTCAATTATGACTCAATTTCTTGTTTCAGGTTTTGTCGAATTTTTATCCAAAATATATGTTTTTATTTCAATTATCGCTAATCATAGACATTGCCTGTCATTGGATTCACACTCAGACGAGTCTAATGTTGGGAAAGACAAGTCATAAGTCGTTTGATTTGAATGAGAATCCAATTATGCGATTGTATTACACTTCACGACCCGTACTCTTCTTCATGTGCGCCGGCAATGAGATGTTCTATTCGGCCCTTTATTTCTTGCATTTCACTGATGGGCCGTTCAGTCAGTTATTTGAAAAGAATTAAACAAATTATTTAAAATTTTAATTTAATTTAATTTAATTGGATTTATAGTTCCAATTGTAAACATGCATTTGATTCGATTGCTTGTTTGGATCTCTGGCCCAATAGCTGTGGTTAAGGCACTGATCAGTGTATTGCACGGATTCATTGCAGCCATTAATTTGGGAACTATTGATGTGATTGAAAGACAACAACTGAGACAACAAACCGAACAAATGAGTGATAAAACCGATTAAGCTTTGAGTTAAAAGCAATTATCAGCCGTTTATTTCAACATTTCTATAAATGCCAAAGAGTTGTATTGATTTGACAACAATAATATCAAATCTTATCTTAATTTTATATAAAATTTCATTTTTTCTCGTTTTCTTGATTTTGAGCCGATTTTTCATTTGAAATATTGTGGAAATTTTTAACAAAATTTTAGTTATAATAAGTGTTTTTCCTTAACATTATATAAAATGACAAAAATTTCATAATAAATATCTAATAATAATAAGAAATACAATCGATTGTAGACATACAGTATAAGTCATATCTTAAGTCTTTATGATTTAAATTGTGTTTTTGTGTTAAATGATGTAATTATTAGTTATTTCCGAATATATTGTCGTATTTTACTAATTATTTAATTTTTTGTTTATTTAATGTTTAATATGTTTATTTAAAAATTTAAACTAGTCAATTTGTCATCTACTCTATGGTAAAACATTTATTACCAAGACTTTAGTTATTAAACCAATTGAACATGGTCAAATTTAATTTTAAAACTTGTATTTTGCAAAATATGACTTGCTTAAATAATCTAAGACTATATTTATGCAAAAACTTTACAGTTTATTAGCACAGACTCTGATCGAGGGTTAAAACTAAAGGCTGCAAAAATCATCTAACCAAGGTGCAAATCTTTTTGACAAAAATTATAATTAATTTTACCCCTATTTGGCCAGGTTAACTATTAAATTTTTATTATTAAAAATCAAGTATATTAATTTATCTAATTATATCAAATCACAAAATAGCAAAGTTGCAAGTTGCAAATTTTTAAGAACTTTAACATAATTTAACTTTTATTAAAATATAATTTTAAAATAAATCTTAAGCAAGTAGCATTTTGTGATAGATATGTTCTTTTTAGAATACATTTTAACCAACGCTTTACAGTTTTAAATATAAAAATCTGACGTATGTCCAGATGTCCAGGCTTATTAATCTAAAGTAATCCAGGTGATAGTTTAAACAAATCGAAACTTAATCACTAAAATAACCGGTAGTTTCTAAACTTAAGTAATGCGACAAAACTCGGAAATATCTAATATATAATAATTAAATCAATTATTTAATTAATGAGTATTTATATACTTTACAAATATTTAATAATAGTGTTGTTTAAAGGAATGATTGAATTTAAAGATTTAATCGAATTAATGACTAGAAATCTGAGGAAATGCATAGACTATAGACTGTAATAAGTGTTTGAATTTTGAAGAAATCTATAATTAAAACAATAAATGTTTAACTAATCGATAGAAAAAAGACTTCAAATTGGAATCAATTAATCAATCAATGAGTCAATGAGTCAATTGGGTAAAAAATCGACAAAAATGACGGGAAATACTCCGCGCCTTTCAGGCTGTCCTTCAATCATGCCTTCCATCCAACCGTCATCTTCGGTCACATCATTGGTGACGATGAGGATCTCACCCTCTCTGAAGGCGAGCTCGTCCTCCTGGTCCGGGTCACAGTCATGGAGGGCCTGACAGCGCCGATGTTTAAACACTTCATTTCTCTATACAAATACAATTACAAATATAAATACATTTTCTATACATCTCTACCTCATCTACAGAAGTGTCGACCAAATAGAGCCATACCTTTCTGGGCGGTGGCACCGGAACTAAATGGGTTCGATTGGCACAGTCTTCGGATTCTGATGAAAGCGAAGGTAAGCTCTCGATTGACTGTCCATTGCTAAGTCGGTTAGGATCAGGAGCGGGGGCTGGAGGCGGCGCACATCGGGGTCTTTGTACGGGTGCATACATTTGAGAGCTTTTATTGTCGGACACAAACACAGACACCGACTGAGGGTTTGTTTTGACGCTTGAAATCGATTTGCTTTCATATCCAGTGCTATCGTTAGAAATGTCTGCAGAAAAGTTGCGCCAATGGCTCGGATTCACGGTTTTAAATGCTGTGCCCGAGTCAGAGGCAGTCCGGTTATGATTTTTAGCTAAAGTACTACTATTACTACCACTGCTGTCATCGTCTTTGGGCGGTGGGACCGGTGCTGAACGTTTTTTAATACTGTTTCTATGTTGAGCTGACAGTATGTTCACTGTCTTAAGGTTTGGGTGTTTGAAGCTATCGCTCGATTTACTCGAAGGCGATTCACTTCCGACAACACTCGACGGTCGCGAACGCCTCTCCATTTGGATCTGTTGTAAATGACTCGCATTTTGCTTAACATTCAAATAAAATTGAATTAATTATAAAACCATTGGTTAAAATTGAATTAACGTAAAGCAAACAAATTGAGCAAGCAACCACATTAGGATACTAAAACTTTATAAATTATAATATATAGTCGGATATAGTATTGAATATATAGAATAGACTAAAGGAATGGATTAGAAATTGAATTAAAATACCGAAAAGAAAGGCAAGCGATCATAAGAATAGAAGTTTCTATAGTTATCATCTGAAGACATAGAGTGTTTGTTGGTCCGGCGCGAACGTCGAACGCCGTTAACCACTTTTTTCTTATAATCAATTGTGCCGTTCATTAACCAATCGCTGGAATGTATTCCGAGTTTTATAAACTGAGTATATAATTGAAAGTAAGGCAAAGGAGAGTAAAGTGAGGAACAGTCGGAATAACGCTAATATCAAGATGATTACCTTGATACAAAGTAATATCAAGGTCATATCAATACATTTTCAATTTACCTTATCTTCAGTGAGATCTTCATCACTGAAATCAGTCGACGGGTCTTCCGAAGTATGAAGACTTGGGTCCAAAAAGACATTTTCGAACAAACTTTTCTTGTTTTGAGCCGCACTTTCCAACTATTTAAACATTAAAACATAACAAATAACATGTAATTCATAATTAATTGAGAAGTGATCACTGATGAGTAAATACCAGTTCAGTCAGACGGTGATTGGCTCTCTCTTTGGCCAAATCGAGTGCTGTTTTTCTCTCATTGTTCTTAATATTGATGTTAGCGTTCGATCGAAGCAATAGTTTCATACATTCACTCTTATCATAGAAGACACAGTAGTGAAGAGCAGTGTTCCCCTCTCTGTCCACATTGTTTAGGGTTAGACTGTTTTGGATAAGAAAGTCGACGATATGTAAAGCAGAGCCGTCTTCCTGTGCGATCGCATAGTGCAAACCGGTCTCATCATTGATACTGTCCGGTAAAACCCAAGTCAGGTCCGCGCCCTCAGCGAACGCCTGCAGCAGTTGCAGCAAATGGCGGGACAGCACCGCCTGTTCCAGCTCTGCTCTCAAGTCCGACTCATCACTACATGTTTTGATAATATATTTCTTATCGATATATTTGGAGCGAATGAATTCATTGCGCACTTCCATAGAACTGGCAGTCGTCGGCTTCAGACCCGCATTCAGTGTGCCTTCCATTATGTCATTGAATCCGGTATTACTCATCACTCGAGCCAACAACAGTTGAGACGTTCCGATGTTGTCGAGAGTGAGTGATTGGATTCGTGAGATGTGAACCCCCATATCCCGGTGTATGCCCGAGCACTCTATGCACTGTGTGTATAGTATTAAATTTAATATAATAGTTATACTCTATAATATACAGTAGACTCTATATTATAGAGTAGTCTTCAGTTATAAAAGTTCAAAAGTGTTGGTTAGCTTTTTTACTATTTATTAAACATACAAAAACATTCTAACTGAATAGGCCTGAGATAGGCCAGACGAGTATTTTAAGATATATTGCTTTGTATTTCTTAATAGGCAGTAAAAAAAGATAATTAACACTTTTAAACACTTAACAGTTGGAGACCAGTGTATATACAGTACAGTATATATATTATAGAGTATTGATTAATTGCATTAATTGCAACCAACACTAACCGTTAGAACTCCAAAGTTGGTCGACAGCCACGTCGGGTCTTTAGTCGAGTTACAGTCGACGCAGCGGTCATTCCCGGGTAGTTTCTGAACGCCAGTAATAATAGTTTGTTGTAATTCTCTGAGACTTTGATTTTCAAAACTTTGAAAGTTTTGGTCAGTAGTGGCGGTCGACAACTGGTTATTATTATCGAATTCTTTTTTGAGCGCTCCCTCCTTGCAGTTGACCAGAACGGCAGTCCAGGCCTCAGTCTCCGTCTCGTCTTCAGTTTGGAAATGATAGGTTCGGTTATAGGAGATCAGATCAAACGACTTCTTGTCGTCTGGAACTGCTTTGATCTGAACCGTCAAGAGATTGACTTTTGTCGGAGACTTGGATTCGTCGGAATGGTAGATATAGAGAAAGCCGTCCCTAACCTCACATTTCCTCTTCTGCCATACCTTAACCCTCATCTTCCCCTCAGACTTCTTGAGTAAATGTCCGGCTTTTGAAAAGCCATAAGTTTTGTTGCCTTGCATTTGATGCAAACTATAACCGGTTAGTCGTGAGCCGTCTTTCCGATCAGTCGAAGACAAGCTATTGATTGTTGAATTCAAAACACTTTCCTTCGAATTGGTGTTTTCGGGTAAAAATGTGCGCAAATGTGTTCGCAATTCCAACAAATCTTTTCGTTCGTCTTCTTGTTTTTGTCGAATTTTCTGTAATTTTAGCGACAATTCATTGATATATCCGTTAAAATGCTCTATAGTTTTGAGTCCATCTCTAAAATAGTTTGTCTGAGAGTTATAGTATTCAACCAAATGTTGTAACAAATCGACGCCTTTTTTGGTTTTGATTTCATTAACTTTAATCAAATAGTCAGTCATTTGCAACTGAAATACTTTCCGCTCTCTATCCATCTCTTCGGCAATCTCTGCGCCACTAATCTCAGTTCGAATAAGTCCGGCCTCTTTGGCCTGTTGTTTCTTTTCTTTTTCAATTTTACTGATTTTAGTCTCGTATTCCTTCCAGGCCTTATCGAACGGCTTCTTTATGTCCCCCTTCACGCCCTTCAGATCCCCCTTCAGTACGTTATCCAATGGAAACATAATTATGTTGTGAAGGTTTTGCATCTAAATGTTTTGCATTAAATATACCAGTTCAATATCTTATCAAATTATCCAACTAGCAATATCTAAATATCTCTCTATCAAGCTCTCATTTCCCCAATTATTATTATGGCTCATTTCAACAAGATAAAATTACTTAAATATAAAAACCAATAAAATATGCACTAAATGCTAGGAAGGGGTTAATGCTAGGGAGGGGTTAATGCTAGGGAGGGTTAATGCTAGGAAGGGGTTAATGCTAGGGAGGGTTAATGCTAGGAAGGGGTTAATGCTAGGGAGGGTTAATGCTAGGGAGGGTTAATGCTAGGAAGGGGTTAATGCTAGGGAGGGTTAATGCTAGGGAGGGGTTAATGCTAGGGAAGGGTTAATGATAGGGAGGGGTTAATGATAGGGAGGGGTTAATGATAGGGAGGGGTTAATGCCAATTTTCAAAATCAGGGAGATTTTTTGCTTGATCCCCCTTCTCGACCCCTGATTAACATGCACAAATTTCGAAATACTCCGAAATCAAATTATGCGTTATCCCTATTATCATACGTAGATGCAATAATTCGAATTTAATTCTAAAAACTTCAATTATTTTAAACTAAACCTGGCTATTTAATGGAATAATCATTGATATAAAAAAGCATTAATATTAAACATTTGTTGTTTTAGCCTTTTTTAAGTTTATGTCTATATAGTTACTTGGTTACTTTTACAAATTCCTAAAAACAAGATATAATAAATGTAAAAACAAACCAAAGTCTTCATAAGCGCCGATAACTCTTTGGTAACGATAGAGAACTTAATGAAAGCGGCGCCGATGTCCGGCTCCTGGTCTTTGGTCATTGCGTTTGCGCCCAATCTCTCCAACGCTTTCGACAAATAGACTTCATTATCGATATGCGCTATAAATATTATAATAATTAATACTGTAGTCGATATTCGTAATAATTACAAGTTTTTAATGACTAAATAATTTCCAATTTGTATTGACCCCAATATACGTTCAAATATGTTATTGTAATCATAAAGATTAAAGTTTTGATTACAATCAAATTACCGTAATCCCTGACATACAATTAATATATCTAAATTTCTGATCGAAGTGCAATTATACCTAGGTACAATTGCACTGTTTTTGACTAAATTTTTAAAAACTAACATTTTTTTAAATTTATGGTTACATTAAAGTCAGGCCGTAAATATTATATATTAAATGTTATAAACGTTTACTAAACGTGTTTTTGATTTAAACCCAAAAAACTAAATCAATATTATGTCACAAAATCTATTTGAGTTATCTTCAGATGAAGACATGAATGAAGAGATAGCTGAAGAGATAAATGACACAAATAATGAAGTTATTTAAACCATACTCTTCTAAACTATTATTGTTTGATTGTAATCATAAATACGGTAAATGTTTTATATTTGATTTAAATTTTTTGCAATAATATCTAAGTTACTGATCAAGGTGCAATTATACCTAGGTACAATTGCATAGATTCTGGTTGACTCAATTTGTCCGAAAATGACGTATAATTGCGGCAATTGTATGTCAGGGGTTACGGATACTCAGATAGAAATTAAGCTTAAAAGTGAAATTTATGATCAAATTCATCCATCAATCTTGATTTAAATATTTTTAAGGGACATTCAACTTAGCTATCCGAGCAAAATGTTTTTGATTGTTCTCACATCTTAGATTTTCAAATGATTTTAGTCAAGTTGGAGACAACTTTTGTTACGAATTGTTAACAAACGTTTTGTGTTTAAATTTTATAACATTTAATGCTTTTAAATATTTAATACAATTTAGAAATATGTCTTTTTTCAATATTGATATATTATATTGTATACGAATGAGAATACTGCATAAGAATGATTTATATAGATATCAAATGTCAATGCATCTATTTTAAGACTTAATATATCCGGTAATCATATATATTATTAGTCTAGTCTAGTCTATGGAATATTTCTCAAAAATCTAACAAGTCCATTTTAAACATTTTTGGCTTTAACTAAATTTGTCCAGATTATGCTCAACTATGATAAAACTTGCCTGTTTCAAAAATAATAAATGTTTTCACATTTTACAAATTGTGGTATTTTGTTATGAAAATAGTTGAAAGCGAATAAATTTAGCAAAACTGAGCGGTTCGTTATAAGCGGTTTCGACAGTTACAGTATTTATATTTAAAAAACATTTTGAATGAAATGATTGGAGAGAATGAGATAAGCGATGGCTCTTCAGATATACAGTTATATAGTATTCAGATATAATTGAGATATAAGTCTAAGTCTAACTGTAAGTGTAAGCAAATCCGATTGAATTAATTGCTTAGTTATAGAACAGTTAAGTCTAAGTGTAAGAGAGCGACAGAGGGACAGACCGTTAGCGCCGTTGTATATAGCCTTCACTGCTTTCTTCATTTTGGTCAACCCGTCTCTATCGAAGTCGAGACTCTATTCAATGCAAATACAATATGTAATCAATTGATTGAAACAATACAATAGTCTAATAATTATTGTCTAATTGTGTCACCTCTTCCAAAGTGGTGACCGTATGCCTGCACTCAGCCATTCGGGAGACAAACGCCGAAGTGGTCGGAGAGTTGATGTCATCCCTGGTCTCGACCACAAACTCATTTACACTCATTAAGGCCGGCATTGCTTCAGACCAACCAATCAAATCAAATCAAATCAAACACTCAATCACTGAATCTTCAAAACAATTATTCCATAACTTTTAAATCAATTGATTAAACGATTAAAACAATTGATTTAATATCAAAACATTCACTCATTAGAGATAAACAAATTTAAAAATGAATTTTTGCGAAACTTATTGTTGGTATTAAATGATTTGATGTTTTGCTTTTAGTACTAAATGATTAAAATAATTATTAAAGAAATAGTAAACAAAACTGAAATAGAAATGCCATCAATAGTGAGACAACGCCTCCATTGCATGCATTTATTTGAAGCAAATATTTCACACAATTTACTAATAATAATGCAATCGATGAGTGCATTAACTCTATTCTCAAACACAATTAGACTATCGATTCGAAAAACTATACAA
>JAQFXP010003899.1:0-11596 GCA_034693685.1 Belba bartosi | reverse complement strand
GAAAACATGTCTTTAGTATTGAATATCTGTTGGCATTCGTGACATACGAATGAATCGATCATTTTGTGGACTCTATTTAAATGGATCTCTAAATCCAAATCTGATCTCAACTTCTCTTCGCATTCATTGCATTCAATGTCTATTCAATGCATTTTTGACTCACATTTGAATCAATCGATTCAATTGTTAACTAATTCTCGATTTGTGTTGTCATTCAACTGAAATTTGAATTACTTCTCATTTTTTATGCTATCGTTTGCACGACTTCAGACACTTCCAGATCTAAAACTGGAATTAATTAATTGCTTTAATTGTATTCAAAATTCAATTCAAATTAATTTGTTTTCATTTCATTCAATAATCAGATGTTTTGTTGTATTAACACAAATAACGTCTGATTTATAATAAATGTCAAAAACTTTGTAAACAAAACGATTTCAAAACAAAACTTTGATTTAAAATATTAATGAAATGAAAAAACGATTAAAAGTTGAGTTTTGGATCAGTTATTGAGTCATTGATTAACTTATTATTTGTCGAAAACTAATAGTTATATAAAAACAATTAGAAATGCAATCAAACGAAGAAACGATTGAAGACATTATTGAAGACACGATTGAAGACATTATTGAAGACACGATTGAAGACATTATTGAAGACACAATTAGTGGTCAAATCAAGTGTTCGTTCAGATCATGCGATCAGACGTTCGATACGATTAAGTCGTTTAGAGATCATTGCAATCGAAGACATCGAAAGAAACTATATTTTGAATGCAATTCATGTGATTACAAGACATGGTTTAAGCAAAACCTGTTTTCACATCAACGCCGACACTCCTCTGACCGGCCCTTCGGGTGCGAAGACTGCGACAAACGCTTCAAAATAAAAGCTGATCTGAAGAGACACCAGAAGTCAGTTCATCCGCGAAAGGCATTTGCGAAACAAGAATTGAGTCATTCAGTGAACGAACGGTTTGTTTGCGGAACCAATGGATGCGATAAAGAGTTTGCGATTCAATACCAATTAAAAGCTCATAAACTGAGCGCTCATTCAATACCAAAGTTTGTCTGCGATTGGATCGGATGTAGTCTTGAGTTTAATAATAGGAATGACTTTCTTCGGCACAAATTTAGCCATTCATTGGATAACGGGATTAAATGTAAAATCAATGGATGCGCCGAAGAGTTCGAATCAGCGGAACAGTTGACAAAACAGTCTTTTAAAGATCATTGCAGTGACTCCTTGGGATGCGATGTCTGCGACAGACGTTACAAAACAAGGGATGACCTGAAGAGACACCAAAACTCAATTTATCACCGAAAGGCACTCGAGAGACACAAATTGAGTCATTCATTGAACCAACTGTTTGTTTGCGGAATCAATGGATGCGCAGAAGTGTTCGAATCAGCGGAACAGTTAACAATGCATAAGAATTTGGTTCATCTCTACTGCTGTCGAAACAATGGATGCGATAAACGGTTCAAAAGTCAAGACTATCTGAAGAGACATCTCTTCACGTGTTTACCGAAAGTCGACTCAAATCGAGTCAATAGTGACTCAAATATCGGTTCAATTGATGCGAATATTGATTGCAATTCAGGATTAAGTGAACATAACTTTGGATTTATTTCTGGTATTTATAAACAAAATAATTAATTTTTATTTTTAAACTAATTATTGTTTTGCAGACAATATCGTAAAACTCGAACCAATCGAAGAAAATAATTATGAATTGAAAATCAATCGAAATATTGACTCAAATTTCAATACAAACTCAAACTTCAGTTTAATTACGGAAACAATAGAATCGAAACCAAACTCATTGGCAGTGATTGAGCCGAAAGTCGAACGCAATTAAACTAAAAATTAAATACAATTCAATGTATATTCAAAGTTTATAATTTTAAATACATAAATAAAAAATAATCCTGTTATTTTTGACATACACAATTTACTATTAACAATTTTGTATAAAATATAAAATCAATTTACATTTTGATAAAATTATCGCAAAATAAAATTTAAATAAAAATTTAATAAAATAAAAATATATGAATGGATTTTATTCTATTCAATTGTTTTATTATTATTATTATTATTATTGTAAACCATTTCAGGTGTAATCAGTCTAAGCGTTAAAAGTATTGTTAATAAAACCAGAATTTCATTAATTTTTCCAAATATTTATTATGTTTTTAATTATGTTAATAAATATTTGAATTATTTGATGTGTTCAAGAATGGCACCGAAAAAGCCATTTAGTGGACAAAGCATTTAAGTGTGGAATCAATAGATGCGCTAAAAAGTTCGAATTTGAGGAACAGCTCGAAGAACATCGAAATCGTATTCATGTGTTTCACTGCAAAAACAATGGATGCGATAAAGTGTTTAAATTTTAATAAATCACAAAAAAAATATTCGGTTGCCAAGGTTTTTTAGTAAAATGTTTAAGACTTTTGGTTAAAACTTTAATTATAAATAAAAATATTATTTAATTTTAGAATTTATATAAAATCAATTTGATGCAATTAATATTTTATTTTGTAATTTTTATTTATAATTAAAGTATATTTTAAAATATTAAATCCAAATTTATAAATCATTTTAAATTATGTATCGTAGAACTGGATTAAAACCGGATTTAGCACCAATTTAGAATAAATTTCCTAATTGTAGCTGAAAAAACAAAGCAAAAATTGCCGGCCGCAGAAGGGAGTAACAAAAATTTGATTGGGGTACTTTTTCGCCGACCAAATGCTAGGGAGGTAAATTCAAATGTTCAAAATTAGAGGAATTTTTTTGACTAACTTGTTACTTTCACGATTCCTGACTAACAAGCTTTGTTACCCAGTGCTTTGCTTTATGTTTTTTAAACTTTGGGAATTGAAAATAATTTAAATATAAATAATATTTTTAAAAAAAGTTTGCGGAATGTGACAAGCAAATTTTTTAAATTAATATTTTACATAAATATTTTTAATAGAAATTGCAATTATGAGTATTTACAATAATGCAATTAAAGCAGATGTAATTTTCACATCACAAACAATTATAATTAGAGTTTTCAAAAATTCAAAACATTAATTACTAATGTTAAAAATATTTTGGTATTTTACAATTATTTATACAGCTAGTAATATATTTAGATTTTTTTGTTTAAAAACTTTTAATCAATTTTTAATTTATTATATTTGTTTTTTTTATTGCAATATTTGAAATTACTATAAATATTATCTTCTAAATATTAAAGTAAATATATTGTATAAACAAACATATTTAATTAAATACTGTACTTTATATGTAAGATATTTACTATATTCAAATACAATAAATGAGTTTTTAAAAATATTCGAAAAATTTAAAGTTTATCTATAAATAATAATTAAAATTTTTATTAACTAAATTGTTTTAAAAAAGTGAATTTAATCAAATAATAATTTATTGCTATAATATATTTTTTAATTAATGCTAGTTTTAAAAAAATAAACTAGTTATTTTTTGTAAGTTTTTTTCCTAAAACAAATTTATAAGACATTTCCTAAATGGTCTAACAAATAGCAATACATATTTTAATAAAATATAAATGATACAAATTTAATACATATTCGTATTAATTTTTAAATAACATATTAACAATAGTTAACTATTATCTAACAAATAATTTTAATATAAAATCAATAATAAAAATTTATTACAAAAAAGCTAATAATTAATTATCTTTCTATTCTAAATATAAATAGATATAATGTTTTAGTTAATGTACTTAGTAAAATTATAATATCAATGTAATATTATTTAAATTTTTAATAAACAATAAAAATAAGCAAAAATAATTTAAAATTTATATTAGTTCAATTTTAGTTTAGAGAAAATAAAATGCATCTAAAACTGGCTGCAATTTCGGTAAGTTAGTTTATAATTTAATTTATTAAACTATTATATTTTGATAATTATTTTATTTATTACGTGTTTTACTAGTAATTTGTTTAACAAATCTAAAATAATTTATTGATTTGTAGTTTGGCCATTTAATTAAATTAACAACTAATAATAATATTACAATGTTAAATGGCCTATTTTTACAATATATGAATATGTTAAATAAATATTTAAATATCAGGTATATAATGTTTATTTAAATATTATTTAAATTAATATAATTTTATCAATATTGTTTTTTAAAATTTATTAATAAAGTTATGAAATATTAACACCAAATCAACCAAGCGGAATGGCCTTAACAAAATTAGTCTTAGAAAATGTAAATTATAAAGGTTAATCTGTTAAAAAATCCTTTTAAAATATTTTGTTCTTGATAAAATTTTAGAAATCAGATATGATTTTAACGCCTTTATTATGGACTAAGAAGCAAATGGAAATATTAGACTATACGCCAATCATTCATCAATCAGTTTATATAATTATGAGTCGATCTAATCAGCGTCAAAACAGTGAAACTGATTTATTAGACTATTTGATTAATATTAATACAAATGTTTGGATTTTATTATTTACGTCATTTATTGCTATATATTTAGTGCAATATTTTTATCAAAAATTATTTGACATTAAGTCATTAATAAATTTATTTTTTATTTTGAGACTTTTATTGAATCAAAGTAAGATATTTTATTTATATTAAAATTATTTAAAATATACATTTTTATTATTATTTTATATTTGAGACATATTTTATAATTATTCATAAATTAATAATAGAAAATTTTAATAATTTACAAGTTTACTTATATGAATCACTTATATTTATTTTTTGTTTTTAGCTAATATATCAAACAAGAAAATAGACATAATGTTAGCATTAATATCAGTACTAATTCTCTGCTATTTTATTCTCAACCAAACGCTCAATACATACATCGGCGCCGAAAAAATTGTTAGAACCAGTGCTCAAGAGATTGAGACATTAGAGGCATTATCTAAATTGGAGCATGTTGTTCCGTGCATTTATCGATTTAGTAAGCTTGAAAGTGATATAAAAGTAAAAAATATTATTTTTTAAATATTAATTCAATATGTAAAAATAAATTAAAATCAAAATGTTGGATTTTTAAATTGTTATTTTATTTAATAGTATAATATATTTTGTTAAAATTTTAAAGAGAGGCAGCACGCCAGTTTTTAAACGCTTGGCAAAAATAATTGAAGCTAATAGAGATATATCACTTCGTTCATGGGAAGAAAAATTTTACAATGCAAAATTTTTACATTATTTAATTACTGGTAAGCTAGCATATATTTCGCCAAAACCAGCTGTTCAGAATCAAAAAAGAATATTTTGTAAACTAATACCCAAAATGCGCTGGCATGTTTCGCATGAAGAGTTTGGACATACTCATTTTGTGTTTTATTATAATAAGAATTTAAATAATCAAATTAAACAAGGAATCAGTAAAATGTAATTTATTTTAGTACAATTATGTTATTTAATTATTAAACATTTAAGTTTTGTTTTAGAACCAGCTTGCTTGATTCAAATGGTATTATGTTTGACTGGTTTATCAAAAATCGAGATATTAACTATAATTTAGCTAGCATAGATGAAGTTAAATGTGTACATGGATCAATTAATACAATTAAAGATGTTGAATTTAATTCTATGTGTTTGAAAATTTTTTGGAAATGTTCAATATATGCGTTAAGTTCTTTATTAATGTTAATATTTACAGCAATAGCTGAATTAATATTTAACAGGTTAAATTGCATTAAAAATTAATTTAAAATGTCAACATTCTAAAGTTATATACTTGTATATTAAAACAATTTTTATTTATAGAAATTTTTATATTGTGTTTTATAGTCAATTTATTTTAATTTATTCAAAGTCTTAAATCAATATTATTCTTATTTTATAAATATAATTAATTTGTATTCTAAATATATATATATGTAAAACTTATTATTTTATTTCCTTAGTAATAAAAAACTTATTTGAAAATTATTATAATTTTATTTTAAATAAATTCTTCTGGTTTAGAACTATTTTCATTAATATATTTAAGTATTTCAATGTTTGGCATAATTTTTCGTTTACCAGCTTTTGGTGCATTTTGTGTAATGATTCCAACAATAGGTTTATTTTCGGAACTAATTTGAATTGTTTTATAAGTTATTTGTAACTCATTTGCGTAAAAATCAAATAAATTATTATAAATAGTTTTTTCAATTTCAATGCCATTAATACAATATAAGCTATCTTTAGAAACCGCTATAGCATGCCCATTCTTATAAAAAGATGTAACAAGTTGTAAATCAACAAATTTAGTTTTGCTTACTAATATACTAGGCAATTGTTGGTACTTGTCAAAATTTAAGTCATCTTGATAACGGCCACAAAAATAAATAAATCCATCATTAGTCAAAAAATATGTATTAGTAGATGAAGGGCAAACAGTGCAAACATTTCTTAAATTAATTAACCTTGGCACAAAAACACATGTATGCTCATCAATCTCGTGACCCAATTCACACCAACCGTTATAACCCCAGCTATAAACCCCGCCCTCTCTGGTCATTGCATAAGATTTATTCCAACCACAACAAATGGCCTTGATACGATTTTTCAAAGATACTTGTATAATAACTGGTGATGATATAAACTTGTTGTTTTTGTCACCACACCCAATTTGACCAAATCCATTATAACCCCAACCATATACCAAGCCATCGGTTGAAAGTGCCAAGGTATATGATGAATCGCAACATATTTGAGCAATGTTGATTTTTAATAAATGATCAATTTTTTCTGGTTTTAAATGTACATTTTCCTCACTGATAAATCCGCGCCCTAATTGACCAAGGTCATTTTTTCCCCAACTATATACCTCATTATTATTATTAAGCGCTAATACGAAATCAAATCCATTATAAAATTCGTTGATATTTTGCGAACATAATTCACTTATAATTTTTGGTTCATTAACAACGTTATTGTGGCCCAAACCGAGAGAGCCGTAAGAGTTTACGCCAAAACCGTATACTTTATCTTTTTTTGTGATAAATATCAAATTTAATCCGTTTTTATCGTCAAAAATAGTAAAAGTTTTAATTTCTATTTTTAGATTATTAGGAATATTATCGCAAATATTATAATTCTTAAAAACATTTTGTGAGATATTTAAATTATTAGAAGACATTGTTTAGTAAGTTAATTTTAATTCAAATATGATATTTAAATAAGCTGAATAATATAATAGTTTTATGTACGCACATACATATTATATTTACTTAATACAACTGTGTAAGCTATAATTAAACTTTGGTATTTTTTATATGATTCATTAAAGTTTCATAAACTGCATGTAAAGTGCAATCTAAAGTTTTGTTGATTAGATAATTGCAAATAACAATAGACATTATAATTTGTTTTATAATAAATACTGATAAATTTTATCTTATTTGAAAAATAAGTATTTAACGCTTAGGTATTATTATAAACTATTTTTTAATATTTTTTTTAAAATTATATTTATTTGACATTTTGAAAAATAATATTTAAATAATTTATTATAAAAACATTAAAAATATGCTAATAATGTTTTTGTTATATTCGAATATAAAAATTATTAAAATAAATTTTATTTTATAATTATATTTGAATATTAAATCTATAAATATTTGTTTTAAAAACATTTATATTAAATGACATTTTAATAGATGTTTTTCAGAATACAAACAAATGCATTTAAAGACAATCTACTTTATTTTAATCTACTAACTTTTAGCAGTGTAAAT
Source organism: Belba bartosi (assembly GCA_034693685.1). Taxonomy (NCBI): domain Eukaryota; kingdom Metazoa; phylum Arthropoda; class Arachnida; order Sarcoptiformes; family Damaeidae; genus Belba; species Belba bartosi. Next base: position 3,841 of record JAQFXP010003899.1, on the reverse strand, counting down.
CAATACTTTTTTGATATACTTTGTAATATAAAATGCATTTAAGATTTACAGCTTCCTCGGTAATATTTATTTTATTTATACTTTTATATTTTTATTTTAAATTTCGTAAATTAGTTAAACATTTTTAATAATTTTTAATTAATTTGTAAAACAATTTTTTTCAAAAATATTGCCAATTATTTTTAATTATAATTTTATGTTTATATTTAAGACTAGTACAGTCACTAAATAACAAAAGTATTTACAAAACCAAAATCATGCAATTTATACCATCAGCGAATTAATTGACAATTTATCTAATTTTAAACTTATGTCATTATCTTAACTTGACTTTTTTTCTTTAAGAAAGTGACATAAGTTTAAAATTAGAAAAAGTGTAGTTTACTTTGCCGAGGGTATAAATTGCCTGATTTTGGTTTTGTACCCATACTTTCGTTATTTAGTGACTGTATATTTTTCAAATTTAATTCAATTTTATAATTAATTTTTTTAAAATTTATATAATTATTTCTTTTCAAGCTTATTCTGATTTTATTATAAATAAACTAATATTTAATTATTTTAAATAAAATAAATTAAGTAATACTGTACAATTTTATAAACAAAAATCAATAAATCTATTTAGATTCGACAATTAATAAACATACAAATAATAAATAACAAATCAATTATACAAGGAACATTTGTCGAATATTTAAATTTATTAAATAAATATTTAAACGTCAGGTAAATTATTCATATATTTATAAATTCAATTTTTAGTTAGAATTATAATTATTTAAATTGTGATTTACTTTAAAACGCTTTGTGTTTTATTCAAATCATATTAATGCCTTTTGTGCAATACACAAATACTATGTGGGTTTCACTGCAACACGCGCTATATGCAAGCTATTAGTTTAACGCGTGTTATAGTAAAACTCATATAGTGCAGTCAAAGTCTAGTTTTATCCCGTCCAGTTTTATCACTTTTCAAGTATTTTCTTACCGTTTTCCCGCGCATACACTTGCAGTGCCCATATAAAGTGAAGCAGACCATATGCCCTTATACCCCGGGTATACTGGCATGCCGTTATAAGTGAGGAATAAAATCAGTTTTATCAATGTTTCTACCATTAATGTAAAATAGTAAAATTTTAGAATATTTAAATTAATGAATTTGTTTAATTATGTATTATTTGTTTTTATTAAAATAATAAATACCCCAAATTTTAAACTTTAAAGATATTACAGTAAAATAACAAATTTCTTTTTTAAATTTTAGTTTTACTCAAAAACTGTTAAAATATTGTTAATTAATTTGTAATTAATATAATTAATAATAGTTATTTTGTTAATTTACAAATCATATCTAAAATTTTGCTATTTTAAACATCTATAGTAAAATTATTTAAAAATAAAATTTTGTATATCTCACTCTATATGGCATGCCCATAACACCATAAGTGCTTTTTTGTATTTATGGTCAAACTCACTTATAAGGTCAAGCAAGAGTATGCGCGGAAATAAGGTATTATTGTAAATTATTTATTATAAAAACAACGTTAAATTATTCCATTGTACGTTTAAGGTTGGTGGACTTTCTCTCTTTTTCAATTTTATTCATTTTCTCTGCCCAACTCAGTTGACAGAATTGGACTTAAACTGTAATGCTGTACTCCACAGAAGGCATTAATATGATTTGAATAAAATACAAAGTTGTTGAAATGAAACTTATTTTGAATAACAGTGTCTCAAGTGAAAGTTTATCTAGATAATGTATTCTCAATAAAAATTTACAATAACTATTATTCTAACTAATATATCTAACTTAATACATTGCTAAAAATTTATTTTAAAAGCTATAAAGTTTCAAAACCACATGAATCAAGTGGAAAAGCATTAATAAAAATGCTCTTGGATAATGTATTGTAAAATTTATTATTTTTTATATTTATTATTATTTTATACATTTTATATAGAAATCAGATATAGTATTATCGCCTTTAATGTTGACTTCAGACCGAATAAAAGAACTAGATTATTCACCCGTGCTGGAATTATCGGGTTATGTTATTATGAGTAAATCTAATCAATGGCAAAATGACAAGATTGATTTATTAAACTATTTATTATACATTGATGTTAAAATATGGATCTTGTTAATAATGTCGTTAATTACAACAAATTTAATTAATTATTTATATAAAATACTTTTTAAAACAAAAATAAATTGGAAATTATTCAATTGTATTGATTTATTGGTAAACCAATGTGAGATAATTTTAATTGTTAATTGAAAACTTAATATGCTTATACTAAATAAAATAATTTTTAATATTATTTTTAGACAAAATTGTTCCGAAAATTTTAAACTCAATGACGGCATTAATATCACTACTAATACTTTGCTATTTTATGCTTAACTTATCAATCAATTCATTTATTGGCGCCGAAAAAGTGGTTAAAACTGATGTTCAAGAAATTGAAACTTTAGAACAATTATCTTACCAAGAACATATTATTCCAAATATTTTTGAAAAATGTTTATTAGAAATTGACATAAAAGTATATATTTTAAAAATATGTATAAATTATTTCAACTAAATTTAATTAAATATATTTTTTTAAAATACATAAATAACGTAATAAATAAAAATTATAATTTTATTGCAGAAAGAAAAAACACCTGTTTATAAACGGTTAGCCAAAAGAATTTACACAAATAAAGAATTAGCACTTCGTTCCTGGGCACATAAAACATCTTATAGCAGTAAATTATTAAATTATTTGACCCAGGGTAAACTGGCTTATATTATTCCAAAAAGTAATGCAAACGTTCAAAGAATAAAATTTTGCAAATTAATACCAAATATGCGCTGGTACATATCAGGCACTGAATTTGCAAATTATATATTTGTATTTTATTATCGTAAAGGACTAAATAAACAAATTAAACAAGCAATTAATAAAATGTAAAATAATGTTTTAAAATTTTTTTAATTAATATATTTGATTTTTATTTAAGAATAAACAAGCTAATTTTAAACGGAATAATGACCTATTGGTTTAAAAATGATAAAAATATTAGTAATAAAGTGTCAAGCATAAATGAACTTAAATGCATGTACGGTTCTATAAATACAATTAATGATGTTGAATTTTCTTCTATCTGCTGGATTAATATTAGACCATTAATATTTTATTTATTAATTTTTCTAATTATATCTTTGTTTGTATTTATATATGAAATAATTATTACCTTGTTAATTAGCAAAAAGGTTTTATATAAAATAAAGTTTTAAAATATATATAAAATAAATAATTAAAAAAATTGTAATCGTAATATATTAAAATATTAATACATTAAAGTACACTTAATAAAATTAATCTAATTTAATTAGTAAATTTTTTATTATGAAAAAATAAAGTATTCAAGATAAATTTATTAATAAAATTTTAAAATAAAAAGTAAATAAAAATGTAGTAATAAAACAAGATTTTACAGTAAAATTTTAATACATTTTTTACATTAGAATAGATTAACACTAAATCAGATTATTCTTATTATATAAATGTAATATTTAATTTATTTAATTATATTTTAAATTTTATTATTTTATTTTAATTGAGTTATTTATATTTTTAAGTTCATTTTATATACAATTTTTAAAAAATAGATTAATAAAAAGTAAATTTGGCGCGCTTACAATGGAGATCAATATAATTAAATTTTTATGTTTTAAATAAATTTACATATTTTTCAATTTCTTTTATAAAAGAAGTACTATTCATAGGCCGAAGCCTTTCTTCCTGCACAACCCGTAGTGAGGCCAGGAATCATCACTTCACCGTTAGGTAT
>JAQFXP010003898.1:0-11597 GCA_034693685.1 Belba bartosi | reverse complement strand
TTTAGCCAAAAATTTGAGAAAAATCCCTCCCCTGATCCCCCCTGGATCGGCCGACCTTCACAAGCCCTGATATTACTTCAAAGTTGTTTTTAAAAATATTTTCTTGCACTAATCAGTATTTCTTAATTTGATTTCAATAAATGCTAAAAATAGATTTCTTTCAATTTAACAAATAGTAATTAAGTTTTACAATCAAGCAAGTTTAGTTTTAATAATAAATAAAATTTTAATTACTATAGATTTATTTAACTCGACAATAAGTTTTACCAAGTTAATTTTTAAAAGAACTAGTCAATAAATATGTTTAAAGTTAAGCTATTTTTTATTTTTATTCTATCGCAAAATAATCCTAATTTATTCACTATAAACATCTCAACTCTTTTATTCGTTAGTATAAATTGTTTGTATAATTATAATACAAATATTTTAGAAATACGTTATATTAAATGTAATTTATTATTATTATGATTTAAGATGTATTCAAAAGATAAATTGTTAATAAAAGTTAATTAACATAAACATATCTTAAAGTCAATTATCTTAATTTTAAAAAACACACGAGTTTAAAAGGTTATCAATAACAAAGATAAAAATATTGATAAAAATTATAAATTTTTGAAATGAACTAAAAAATAAATGTTATTAATTATTAAAACTAATTATTTTAATATACAATAATTAATTGATATAAAAATTAAGAAAATTGATTATTATATTTTTATAAATAAATCACATTTTTAATTGATGCTAGATTGATTTGGTTAAATTTTTGTAAGACAATTCAGTTTAGTTTAAAATATAAATCAAATCAAAATAACTATAGTTTTTAATTAAGACGACTTAGTATTAGACAATGTATTAGACAATTATCGATAGGAATTAACTGAGTCTTCGCCATAGGGTTGCAGTGTTTGTCATATAATTCAAAGTCAGAATAATTTCAAAACTATTTTATTAATTAAATATTTTATTAATAATCTTTAATAAACAGAAATAAATATTTAGAGAATAAGTTAAGTATTAAATAAATTTTTAAATCTATTGGTCGAATATCATCCAATAACTGATCCATTACTCGAAGAGCCTTTGATTCCAATAACAACTCTGTCTAAGAGAGAGGGCGTCAATGACTTCGGAACCACTTTATTCTTCTTAACCCAACGAAAGAGATCAGTGAAGAGTTGACCGACGAGTTGGTCGGCGACACTCACTTCGCCGTAATATAGAGCCGTTAGTTCACTGTATTCGGTGCACAATATCTCTCCCTCTTCTACACTCACTTGTCTGCAAACAAGACATTAATTCAGACAATCATTCGATTCAATACTCAAGACTCAAGACTCACCTCAAATGGACTAAATCACTCTTATTGCCCACTATTGCTATTAAAGGAATCTGAGTGCCAGTGCTCGCTAACAGTGCCCGTTAGCAGATGTGGTCACACATTTGGTGTTCAAATGATTTAATTAATTATTAAATAAATATTATTATAAGAATTGGCAATACCTTTGAGTTGTATTAGATGTTTGAGAAGATTCTTAGCGAATATAAAACTCTGTCTATCAGTGATGGAGTACATCAACAACAATAGGTCACAAGAGTGCGAAGATATGTCGAAGTTATTGATACAGAGGGTTGTGGGCGAAGACGTGTCGAGAATGTCGAAGATGACGGGTTCGCTGTCGATCATTATCTCATATTTATACCTATTATCGATTCCGTGTTCGTATTCCATGATATAACGACGGGTCAGGAATCGGACCACTATTGCTGTCATTAATTAATTAATTATTGATTACAATATATACAATATATTCAAACGTCATCTCTATTTACACTTTACACGACTCACCACTTTTACCCACATTCCTGTCCCCAAAAATTGTGACCTTTATCTCACTTAATGACGACTTCTTTCTTTTAAGCACTTTTGACGATGAAGTCGGAGAACTGCTCGTCATTATTGATGAAATTGGTTTGATTTTAGATTAATAATTATATTAAATTGATATTTGATGTCTGTTTCATAATTTGATTATATTTGCGCAGATCTGCTCCAAAGTTATAAATATCTGAAGAATTTTCTATTTATTTTTAGCTCTTTTTCTCAAATCTTTAATCATTTGAATATTCTTCAAAAGTGACTACTTTTGTATTGATTGAGATTAACACAAAAGTCGTTTGTTTTACTAAATAATCATTTTGTAAAATGTTATTTATATTTGTTTTAATCATATATTAATTAATTAATAAATGTTTATTATAATATTATTTTGTATTAAATATATAATTTATGTAAATTTATATAATAATTTGTATTTTGTAGACTGTATAAAATATAATATGAAGTTTTGACTTAAAATTACATGATTAAACTTTTAAAAGTGATTAATAAATTATCATTATCTTAATCTTAAAATGTCAACAAATTAATGTTACAGAATACAAAATTGCACAAATATTATATCTAAATTCTAATAAACTATTTTTAAATATGATTTACAGAATAAAAGACTAAAAAATTTATTTTTGAATTTGAGATAAAGGTTTTGTAACGTAAAAATTGCAAATTTTTGCTTTTATTGTTTTAATTAAATAATTTAAAATCAAATATAATTTTAAATTTTTGAATTTTGAAAAGTTTTATTATATTAACTTTCAAAAATATTTTTAGCTTATATTAAGTACATCTAGTGTTATAAAATTAGAAAATTTTATTTTAAAAATACAAAAATTTTTCTTGTAGGATTCCCGTTATAAGCTACATAAAAATAACGTATAACAAAAAATAAAAATATTATTAAATTTATTAACAATATATTGTTTTAATTAAAATAAATATAATAAAATTTTTATAATGAGTTTAGTATTTATATTTGTGTTTATATTAATAAATAATATAGTTAATTATATAAATTATAAAAGTATAATTTCTTAATAACTTGTTAGTTTTATATTTTATTTTAAGTAAATTGTTAAAAATAATTAACGCTTACAATTAACTATTACTATTTTAAAATTATTTTTAATTTAAAGTTTAAAATATTATTTAATTGCTTTGTTGTTTTAAGGATAAACATTGGACATGATAGTTTCTAAAATTGTTGTTAAATTTAAAAAAATTAAAATATTATATAAACCAAACATTTTTTAATTATTACACATTCAAAATTTCACTTATATTCTTATTTTAAAATAATATAAATCTGGTAAATATAACAATTGTTAATAATTTAATGTTTTTATTAATTATCAATTAATAGAATATAATATTTCTTTCTTTTATAGGAATCCAATACAACTCTAATAATTTAATAAATATACTAATATCATATTTATTTTATATGCATTTTATAAATAATATTATAAAAGATTAAAAATATTTACAAATAATAACTAACATTGTAAGTTGATTTCGAATTCAGAATAATTAGATTTTGTTTTTATTTAATACAATATTAACATAAATGGTCAAAATACTTGACAAACAGCATATTTTCGTTAAATATTTAGGTAATCCATAAATTATGTTAACTTTTTAAAAGTACGTTTTGGTTATGTGGGAATTTCATTGAAAATATATAGATTATTGTTTTTATTGTCTTAAAGATAGATCAGGTTAAACTAATTTTAAAAATATAATTAAATATTTCTAAAACAATCAAAAAGATAATTTATCTAAATATTCGTAAATTTTCCACTTATAAATTTATTTAAACATTGAAATTTTAAAACACTAAATATATCTTAATACTTTAAAAGTAAATGATAAGCGAATGCAAAAACTATAATCATTTAAATTATATGCAAATGTCTTAACTAAATCAGTTGAACCAATTCTGAATGGAGAGTAACAATAAATAAAAATACTTTACATTGAATACTAATGTAATTTAGATGTAAATTTGTAAAATTGAACAAGAAATTAATGCAAAACATTGCGCATAAATTCAATTTAATGCAAACAAAATACTGTAGTTATTGTAGGGTTTAATCCCATTTTTCTTAATTCCCAAAATTCTTAATCCCAAAGATAATAAAATTTTTGTTTCAAAAGACCTAATTCCAAAATTTCTAATAAAATATTTAAATATCCTAAAAACAAATTTCCTAAAAAATAAAATATTTATTATGTGTTTATAAACTTATTAAAATAGTAATTGCAATCAGTATGAAATGATTAAAATAAACGCTTTCCTGCAAATATATTTAATTGTTCTAGCATTTTGTATCTATTTGACATTTTATACTATTAAATATAAATTTATTGTTAGTTATACTCAGAAAGGTCTTATTTCGAGCAATACTAAAAAACAATTCCGGAACATATCTTAACTCAAATCAACTCATTGATTAATTTCTAATAATAAATAAAATTACTTGATCTTATCAAAACAATTCATAGATCAATTTTTAGAAAATAGTTTGTATTAAACTCTAATACTAATTATTAATAAAATAAATTTTAAAATATTGCCAAACAAATAGTCATACAAGTTAAACTGATAGTAATGACAAATTTTTTAACTTGTTACAAATAATCCTTTTTAAAACTAAGTAGATAAAAGTTTGAGTAAACTGACCTGTGAATTAATTTTAAGTTAAGATATACTCTTGTACGTTTAAAGCTACAATGCTCGATTTTTGCTCGATTTAAGATCTTCCTGGTTATACTATTTTGATAAATAATAATATTTTAAGCATGTTAATCAAAAAGTATTAATAATTTACAATTAGTTAATTATGATTAAATCATAAATAGATTAACACTTTTACATACTAAATAATTGTTTCTCTAATTGTATATCAATTTCTATTTAATATGATTATAAATTTTGGGAATAGAAAAAACTTTTTAGAATTTTTGGAAATTAGGACTTTTGGGATTAGGAAAAATGGGGTGACAGCCTTAAATAGTTCTTACTTTTGGTTAAAAATTTTATTAATAAAAACTATAAAAGTTATTCATTAATATTATATATCTTATAATTATACTGTTAATCTATTAATAAAAAATTGATAATATAATAAAAATGTTAAATTTAAAAACTAAAATATTTTTAAATCAAATATTTATTGCTAAAATGAATAATATATAAAAAATAGAACAATCAAACAATTTTTAATTAATTATTTACTCGAATCAACAGTTTTAATGTTAATAAAATGTTTATTTTATATTTGTGCATTAATATGCTTATATTTTGTTTTAGTTTTTCATTTTCCAATATATTAGATAAAACGTTTGTCAATAGCTGTCACTACAAACGCCTCAAAAATGCCATTTTGTGATAAGATATTATAATTTAGAAAGACAAATTTAAAATTACATTTCAGTTTGTTGACTAAAAAATATATTATAAATCACTTAACTTTTTTAAATTTATAAGTTTAAAATAACAATATACCATCAAGACACTTATTCTTTAAGTTTTGTAAATTAATAAATGTAATTTTGAAAGAATAAATTCTTTGCATATACATTGTAATCCGGATTATATACATTAATTATTATTAATTGTGTCTTTTTAAATATTATGCTCAAAAAATATAAATTACTATTTTATATAAATTTTGTTAAATGCAGGTAAAGATCATTTAATATAGTTTTGATTTGTATTAGCGGTTAAAACCTGATTCGGTTATTAGCGGTTAAAATAACATTTCGTAGAAGCGACCGAAAGCAGCAAAAATTTGTCATATTTAGAGGTTTTGTTAAATTTAAGTAATTTTTCTCAAACCAGACTGTACTTAATTTAATTAATAAAAATATTCTTGCTAATTTTTGTTTCTGGATAATTTTTTAAATAATTATATTTACAATTTATTCAAATATTACATATTTAAAATAAAATTATTATTAAATTAAAAAAAAATAAATCTTTTGTCACGACAATCTAAAATTGTATTAATTTATAAAATTTATAAAATAATATATTTTTCTAATTTAAATATTTGTCAGTTAAGTAACTAAAAGAAATTTTCATATTGTGCTTTAAAGAGAAATTAGAATTTTTGATATAAATTATACTTATATGTTTGTTAGATATTGATTTCAAATAAATTATTGGTACAAAAATAAGCAAGTATATATTCTTTAATTCAGAAACGACTGAATATTAGTTGTCATAAAATTATGTTTTAGTGTGCAAAAACGAATTGTCAGCAGTATAACTTTTACTTTCTAGTTTATTATATAGTTAGTTTTAGCAAAAGCTATACATTTGGCCAAAATAATGAACATTTATCAGAAAGAAATGTCTTTTAGTGGTAAATGATTCGCTAAACCACATGAAGTCAGTAGTCATCAGCGATTCATCTCTTCTACTCTCTCTCTCTCTCTCTCTCTCTCTCTCTCTCTCTCTCTTTCTCCTGCTCTCTCTCTCTCCTGCTCTCTCTCTCTCCTGCTCTCTCTCTCCTGCTCTCTCCTGCTCTCTCTCTCTCTCCCTCTCTCCCTCCCTCTCTCTTTTTCTCTCTCTTATGGTAGGCTTAACTAATATTGAGTTCAATAGCAAAACACAAGTCTTCGATGGCTTTGCCTTTTGCTGGAGTCGATCGCCACCTATGGATACAACAATCACTCGATTCGTATTTAATGGCATTCGAAGCTTAGACTCTGGAGTCTGGACTAAATGACTAAATGTTTTCTTTGCTCTCACTCTCATCGCTAGACATACCAGAACTGAAGATTTTTCGAATCTTTGCTAAAAATCAATTCACTAATGGCTTTGTTTAACCGAAAGCTTATATCAATAGTCGAACTCTTGGTATAACTGATAGAACTCTGTATTCACTTTTTTGTCTATTATTTTGGAGATATTTTACAATAAGTTTTGAATAAATAACTGCTTTTTTGTTTGTTTAGATAATCGATTAATATTAATATTATTCATAAAACTTAATGAATATAATTATTATAACTATTGTAGTTAAATATTTTCTATTTACAGCTAATTTCTTGTGGCATTTTGAATAAAACAAGCTTGATATAAATTAATTCGGTCAGCAATTGAATTATTGATTTATCGATTGGCAACCAATTTGTCAATTGAAGTGATTGAATAAGTATAGAATATAAAGTAAAGCAAAATACAGTATAGTTTAGTTAGGCTAAGCTAAGCTAAGTTAAGTTAAGTTAAGATGTTGAATTGATTCAAAACGCCTGAATTCGAGTGCGAATGTGATTTTATGCGCTTCAATCGATTTTTTCAAAATATTATTTCCATAGGTTTGGCATATTTTAAATCTAATATTTCTATGAAATCATTGTATCGCAAAAAATAAATTTAAAAATTTTGACAAAAAATGGATTATTTATCAAAAGCTTTTTATATTCAATATAACGTTTGACTTAAAAATGTATTGAAATTGTTTACAAAAATATTTTCGAATAAAAACAAATTATAATAATATTAGAATAGCTTATATTATATTATCAAGTTAGCCAGACCATGTTTTTCTGTCGAGAACAACTTGGTTTTTTCTGTGTTGTAAATCGAAGCCCAATATAACATAAATCTTATTTGCAAAAGAGACCATTTATTTGAGAATGCTATAATCTTGTATAAGTTGTTTATATACGTTACTCAATTTATTTGTATCCAGACATTGAGAACAGAGGAAGCAGCCAAAAATCCCCCATCTCAATTTGAAAATTGGAATTTATCTCTCTAGCATTTGATATGCGGAAAGATATCTCCTCGACTTTTTGCCGGAATATGTCTTGTATTTTTTGAACAAAATTGGGAAATTTTTTCTAAATTGTTGCTAAATTCGGTTTCAATTTAGTTAAATTGGGCAAAATTTTATTATAAATAAATGGGGTTTTTAAACTTTTAAAAAAATTTCTTCCCTGATACTCCTAGATTTTTGGCCAAAATTTTAGGAAAAATCCCTTTCTTGATTCCTCCTGAATCAGCCGATTTTCTCAATCTCTGTTTGTATTTGTTCTTATTTATCTTGTTCAATTCTATCTTTATAACTTATAACATTGTTCCACTTTTTTTTATCTAAATTAACTTTTTACATAGATTTTTTATATAGAAATCATACATGGCGTTTTAAACTTGGAAAATTTAATGTAAAATAAATTATACAATTTAATTTTTTAATTTAGACAGATTTTTTGTACTCTTTTTTATTAAACTCTATAAAAGTTATGAAGATAAAATTAAATTTATTTTAAATATTTTATATAAAATTAAAATATAAATTATAATTTTTACATGAAATACAAGTCTATAATTAATTTTATAAATAATAAAATATACATTTAAATTTTATTAAATTATAACTTTATTAGATTGGTTTTTTATAGTTGGTCTCTTTAAATAAGAACTGTACCAACTGGTTCTATTAATAAAAGGATTGTCTTTAGCTCAACCTTAATACTTTTAATTTGTTTTAAGCTTGTACAGTGTATTAAATGATGTATTCTATAATGTGTTTAGCTCATTTTTACCATCAAGTATAAATCTGAACTTTTAAACCTTAAAAATTAATGTAACCACTGGTATATATAATATATTGATTATTTTCAAATGTAATTTTTTTCAATTTCAATAGATTTTTATTTACATACAATTAATCATTTGCCATTTTACAAAATTATGTTTTAATAAAACAATAAAATTTGAAATAGTATAAAATGTTATTTTTAATTTAAAAATATTTATGTTAAAATTAGCTTTTTAAAAACAGTAAACAACTTGCTCATATTCAAAAACACTAATTCTAAACATTAATATATGTAAACATGCTTAGAATAAGATTTATAGATATGCCAGTCATATAAAATATTACAATTAAATGTAAAGTTAAAATGCTACTTCAATAAACTTGTTACAAAAAGAGTAAACTGTTTAGTAATGGTTCTAACAAATTAAAAGTTTAAAAGTGTTGATTAGCATCTTTAATAAAGTAAAAAACATTATATTTGTTTAAAAACAGTAAAAAAAACTAAAAAACATTTTTGAACTATTAATATATTTGAGTTTTTACTGTGAATAGACTCTAACTTAGCTCAAGGGCCAAATATGTTCAAATATTATGGTAATACAATAAAATATTTATTATTATTCATATATATCAATACTTGTTGTTAAATTGCTAACTCGATTATTTTTTAGTGATTTATTTTTAGCAAGATATTTATGATTATTTATTTAATTTTTAACGCAATATATCTTGCTCTATTGATTAGTGTTTACTTAATTGCACTAAAATTATACGAGATATGCAAATCAACTATTAGTTTGATAATTATACAATTATTTATATTTTGACAAAAATTATGCTAGTTTAATTTTAATTTTGCTATATTTCTGCTCATATATATTATTGAAATATATATTAAAAATTATAACTTGTTAAAAAAATTATTTACCTAATCTATCAAATCTTTGAAACAGTTTATTTTGCTTTCAATTTATGCCTAAAAGAATTCGATTGATTTTATTAATACAATTCAGTTCTCTTAGAGTTTTAATTAAAAAAGTTTTCAGTTGAACGGCAATTGGAAAACTGTTTGTCAATTGAATCAATGTTAGGCCAACCGTATAGACCCTATAGTTAAATGTGTTTTTGTGTGGATTAATGATAAATCCGAAGACATTACTCGATATTACGATTTTGGCTCGAAATTAAATCTTTAAAATAATTTGAAAAAACAATTTAATGATTAAATTAAATTAATTATTTATTATTATTGTTGAAATAAATAAAATTAGCATATAATTATTTTTTATTATTATTTTGGTTTAACTTTATATTTATAATTAAATATATATAACTTTAAAATATTTTTTATTAATTAACAGAAATAACTTAATAATAAATCAACATGTCCAATTAAAGTTATTAAATGCTGGCATTAATTAAACTATTTTAAAAATGGAAATAAAATACTTAATACTGTAATTAGAATTAAATCCAGTCAAAGGTACAAGTTTATTTTTAAAATAAAGAAATAAATTTAATAATTAATAGTTTGAAATAAGTACTGTATATTATTTTACGTTTAATATTAATCTTAAAACAATTTTCAAGTTGTATATTGTTTTAAAGAATACTGTTCAAATTTGCCCTAACTAGCAACCTGAATTTTTATACATGTTGTAAAATCCAAGAAAAGAGAAATCCAATAAGCAATAAATTAATTTGTAATGTCACTTGGTTTACCACAGTGCTCGCTTTTTCTTAATTTAAGCCATGTCTTAAGGTCAAGTTTTTATATATAAAATATTAATAGATAGAATGTGCAGTAAATAAATTGATTACTTTACATTAAAATATTTTAGAAATAAATATAGCCAGTTACAAATTTAAACATTGTTGATAATTATTAAAATTAAATATTAGAAATATAATTATTTAACAAATAGTTTAATTACTTGATATGTTGCAAATTAATTTTAAAATAATTGTAAGAAGTTGATAAAATAATTTAAACATTTATTAAAATTAAATTATTTTTAGAAATTAACAAGTAGATTTAATAACAAGAACTTATTATAAGTAATTGGTTAAATTTCTTAAAAACAAAGATGTTTTTGGTGTATTTAAAATTTATTTTAAGTTTTTACCCCAGTCTTTAATTGTAATAAATTTAGAGTTAAAATTATTATTTTTATTTTTTAAAATATGTCTTGCATATTTAATTAACTGAAATTCATTAAAATAGTTTAAATTAATGAATGAAAAGTAAAATTAGATTTAAAAGCAAAACAAATAATTTATTCATGAATTGTGTTTTAATTAATTGCATCTCAACTTTAAATGCTGACTAACGTCTTACTATCTAATCAACAGAATTGGTCTTTATTTTAATTTTTAATTAATTAAAAAACAAATAAAATTTTCTTCTTGAGTTTTGCGCAAATTTTTAAATATTTTTATTTGTTATCGTATTTTATTAATCATACAGTGTTCAAAAACAATACTTTTATAGAAATTCTCTGCATGTATTTATGTTTTTATTGAAAGTAAAAAAGCGTTTATTAACATATAAATATTAAATTATTAAAATTTTCTCTATTTCTAACGTTTGTCCGTTATTTAGTTATAATAGTAATTTAATTTTATTATTGCTTATGTATATAGAAACAGTAGTAAATACCAGTCTTTAATAATACGACCTAGTCTTCGGTTATACTAAGATTTATTTATTTTTCCCGGAGTTTTCCATCTCGGGTTTTAAAGAATTTTCCTTCTTGGAAATTTGACTAAGCAATAATCGATATAATAATATTCGACATAACAATATTCGACATAATAATATTCGATTTAACAATATTCGACATAACAATATTCGATTTAACAATATTCGATTTAACAATATTCGACATAACAATATTCGACATAATAATATTCGATTTAACAATATTCGGTATAATAATATTCGACATAACAATATTCGACATAACATTATTCGACATATTGATATTCGATATAACAATAATCGACATAATAATATTCGACATAACAATATTCGACATAACAAAATTCGACATAACAATATTTGACATAACAATATTCGACATAATAATATTCGACATAACAATATTCGACATAACAATATTCGACATAACAATATTCGA
>JAQFXP010003897.1:0-11603 GCA_034693685.1 Belba bartosi | reverse complement strand
GAGCAGGAGAGAGCAGGAGAGAGCAGGAGAGAGCAGGAGAGAGCAGGAGAGAGAGAGCAGGAGAGAGAGAGAGAGAGAGCAGGAGAGAGAGAGAGAGAGAGAGAGAGAGAGAGAGAGAGAGACTATTTCTCTTGAGATGAGGTGAATAACACTTGATATGAGAGAAACCATAAGAAAGGCATAGAAAGAGCCCACTTTCAGCAATAGCTGCTCTTTCTCTCTGTTTCTTTCAATTTTTCTTCTCTTTTGAAAAAACGAGTTTCGATTCATTTTTATAATGCATTAAAAAACGACTTAAAGTTTTTTTTCTCTTCTTTTCTAATTTGAATATAAGTTTGTTTTTCTATTTTAAATATTTAAATGCGTTTCGAATTCATATACTCTGTTCTGCTATCAGTTTATTTAATCGCTTTCATTCAAACGGAATAATACTTTTTGATAATTAGATATTCAATGATTTAATTAAAAATTTATTTTAAAATCCAATTCAGAAATATTTTATCTAAAAAAATTGTCAAAAAGAAATATTTTTGAAGATTATAATCAAAGACAAATGAAAGGAATTTTTGCTGGAATTGTCTCTCAAAGTAAATGAGAACTATCTGTCATTGTCTGAGGCCTTAGAAATAATTTGTATTGTATTTAACGTAAGGAATGAAGATATGAGCGAAAATGTAGACATTTATGAGTTAATGAAATTAAGAGACAATCAGTTTGAACGATGACTTCACCCGTTTATCTTAATTACAATCAAATAATAAGTTTTTGCTTAAGATCTTTCTCTCGCCTTATGTTTATATTCAAGACCTTCTGTTCATTCGTTCTGTTCGTTTCGAATCAATTTTTGTTTTCAAACTTTTGTTTCGTTTTTATTTATTTTCAAAATAAGTTTTTGATAAAAACTAAAATTTATTTATTTAAAGATTTTCGCGAAACACCCAAAGAGCACAAAAATAGTTTAAGTCAAGGATTAAAACATTTGTTAATTAAATAAATTGAATTTTAAAATAAATATTTGCTTTTGTTAAGTGTTTCTTATATAATATAAGTTTAATCTATTGTTGCCTACAATACATGGTTTGCTATTTTACTTAATTTATATCGAAAACCTGTGTAAATAAGTTTAGCTAATTTTAAGATGAATTTTAAGTAATAAAAGTTTCTATTTTTGATCTAATCAACACATTTGCAAATTATATTTTGGGCGAAAACACATAATAATCACAAATTGCAAAATCAATGATAAATATTAATTTGAAATCTGTATAAGGAAATGGATTTTGACCTTTTAAAATAATATAATTTATGTATTAATTCTAAATTATAGTAATCCATTTGTGGCATATACTTTTATTATTTTTGTGCAATGCAACATGTACATAAATAATACTGTATTTTCAATAATTTGTTAAATAAAATAAATTTTTATAAATAGTTTTATATCCAATAATAATTTAAAATTAATCTTACTAGACTTGCTTTATTAATAAATTAATTTTGCTAAACCTTTTAACATTTAATTTATTACTTGTTACTACCTTTAAATGTATATTTGTGTTACTTATTTATATACCTTATTAGTTATTAGAAAGTTTAGTATATATTAAGTAATAATTTGTAATAACTAGAAAGTATACTCTAGTCAACTTTTTAATGTTTGATTAATTAGCAAATTATTTCTCAAATTAAAATTAATTAAAAGTTTTGTTATTAACCATTAAAAGTATGAAATGGTACAAATTTTGATTATAATATTGTAATTAAATCCAACAAAATTTTATTCACACAATAAACAATAATTATACTTCAAAGTAAAATAAATAAAATTTTAATAGAGACTTGTCAATCAATGGACGTACTATTGTCTACACACTGCCTTTGGGCAAAAATGTTTAGTATTTTTTAATTAATAGCTTTTAATTTGTTTATTATTGTAGAAATTAAATCAACATATAATGAGTTTACAAATTCCAACTATACTTTAAACTAATTGCATTTAACATTTGTAAAATTTTCAAATACAGTCCGGCTTAAGTTCTTTCAACTGGGGTAGGCAAGAAAAAATTAATAAAACTGAAAAAGGGATAAAAATGGACTTTAACAAAAAAAATTGGACTTCATACATTTATCTATCATATTAATACATAACCAATTATTTTTGTTTTAGATATTTAAATGTATAATTATTTATTTAGCTGTAATTTTTAATAACACTTTTGCCCGAAGGTATATGAGAGATATGTAAACAAAAGTACGTCCTCTGACCGATAGGAGGTCTCTATCAAAAATTTATTAATTTTTTAGTTTAAAATTATTGTTTATTATTCTATTAAAATTATGTTGAATTTAATTAATTAATTTAAAGTTTATGCCGTTTTATGTTTTTAATGCTTATAATATTAATTTTAATTGAATTTAATTCTATGTTTATTTTTTTTATTTATAGCTAAAAATATGTTTTACAAATAGTGAAGAAATAGTTATTTTAATAAAACCTTTGAGAATGAAAATTGACAAATATATATAAAATAAAATAATAATTAAATCTTTTATTGAAAATTTTTGAATAATAAAATTTATTCCTGCATACATTCTAACTATTATGAATTGTCACTCAAATTAAAACTTTAATTCAAAAATTAAAAACAAGATCTATCTATTTAACTGGTTTTTGTTTTTAAATAAAAATTTATAAATAATAATATTTGTATTAAATATAAAACATATTTTGTTAAAAACTTGATATATTTTGAGTTATAAAATATTTTTGTCATTACATTTATTTATGCCAAATGTAAAAGAATTTGTTTTAAATATTAATAACTAAAATGATTTAAATACAATTGTCATTCGTCAAGATATGGTAAAATTTACTCTTGTTTTTCATATAAAAATTCTTTATTAAATAAATCAATTGAATAATTTAAAAACTAATTGAATTAGATTTGATGTGTAGAGACAGAAATATAAAAATCATTGTGTCATGGTCATTAAAATATATAAAAGTCACTCTCAATGTTAACGCAATGTTAATTCAAAAGATTGAATTACATTTGCAATAACTGTATTGTATTTGTATTGTGTTTGTCGATTGAGATTCAGAAATTAACAAATGATTAATTTAATTATATTTGTTTTATATTTTGCTCGATAGTTTGATATAACATTTGGTTTTTATAATAATTTTTTATTATTATGAGACATTTGTAAAAATTATTTATTCCTATAGCAATATAACTATTTATTTAACATAACTCTTAAATGACTCTTACATTGATATGATATCTAAATTTTTGCAAACAAAAGCTCTTTAATAACTAATTTTAGATATAATTTTGATTATAAATGTGCACAAGAATCACATTAAACTGATATTTAAATTGTGAAAAGCGTTTAGAGTTAGCAAGTATTTTTAAATTATACATTAATTTATATTTAATACCAAAATCCAAACGAATAAACATTTGAATTACTGTTTATAAGTTATATCAAATGCAGAAATGCCAGCGATTGCAATGATTTGAAGTAATCTAAATAAAACTACAAATATCACCAGTTATTCAGTGGGAGTAGTAGTGTAGCACTGGTAGAGCATACTATGCATCTAGATTGAAACTGGCGGTGCATTAGTGAGCCATAGCCGGTGCAAAAGTGCAGGAGTGCTGGTCTTACGTTTGCCCCATTGCCTAACTATTGGCACAGTATTGCCAAACCGGCAAAGAGTGGCAAAGAGGGGCAAAGAGTGGCAAAGAGTGGCAAAAAGTGCCAAACAGTGCAAAACTGAGCTAAACTCGAAACCGAGTTAGTCTGCAGTGAGTTGTCTGCACAGCTATGTTCAGCTATGATGCACCTGTTCTCCAGTTCTCTGTTCTTGCCTTCCCTTCATAGCTCAGCTCTGGCTCTCATTTGGTTAGTTGTTCTGCTGGGGAGAGGATCGCACACATTGTGCTGCCGTTCCTCTCTTCCCAACTCAGTTCAGACTATGAATCTAAGTCTAGAAAACGAGTCAAAAGCCTATTCTCTCGAAAAGTCGAATCAAGTTTTAAACTAATTTCAGTGCAATTCAACGAATCAATGAGAAATTGAACGTCAATTGTCTGTTTGGTCGCCACAATCATCAGAACATCTCTACAACTCTATTCTCAGTAGTATTGGAGAACATATGTAACTCATTTTGATATAATAGATATCTTTAATGACTGGATAAACACTTATTAGAAGTTATGTTATTGTTTGTGTTGCTATAGTGAGACTATTATATAACTATTGGCATAACAGCTAAAGCAAAGGTAAATCTATAGCGAAATAGCTAAGCATTGCGTGATTCGGACCAATATTTTCCCCAAAGACACTTATTTTCTCCATTCTATCCATTCTATCCAATGTTTTGTTTGTTTTCTATTCCAATCAACATTAGCCCTAACTCTAACTCACTCTACAGTATATTTCATATTGTTATAGCATCTGAATCAACAATTTTGTATCTTTTTTCTATCATTACTATTATTATTATTATTTATTTATTAGCTTTTCTTTTGAATAAACTTATCAAACATTGGTTTATATAAAACTACAGTTATATTTGTTATATAATTATTTAATTTTTATCAATTTTAGTGCTCTCTCTCTCTCTCTCTCTCACTCACTCACTCTCAATATTATCAGATTTAGTGAGAATTAGCGGCATTTGTGCGCCAATTGAGTAAATTTATGGCACTTTTTACAGCTGAAGCCAAACTGTTTCTGAGCCCCAAAACTGCAAAACTGTTTACACAAGTAGTCGACAAAATCGACAAAACTTTACCGAAAGACTGAGAAGAGTATAAAGTATTGCATAACTGCTGTCTCTACAACGACGACGACAGTTGAGTCAATATATGGCAATCGTAGTGATGTTCAGCCAACTTAACCATTACTTCACTCACCACTGCCAACACTGCCAACACTACCACCACTACAGCCCTACCACCACTAGCTATGACTACGGCATTCACAACAACCAAAACTATTGGCAAGTATTATAAATCAAGCCATAAAATGAGTCAAATATAATATATAATAGCGTTTTGTATACAACAATTCTCTATATATACATATATTTAGTTTTAATGTCATTTATTGTTCTTCATATCCCTGTTTACTCCGATCAACATATTATTAGCTTTTCTTATACACCGAACAGTTGGGCACACTTACAGAGTTACACGTTTTCACTACCAGAGCCCTAACCATCATTTTTCACTCCAAACCTATTATATTGTATTTGCAGTTTACAACTCAAATCCATTAATTACTAAACTCTCAAAACTATATTACAATTTATTATATCATCTATTTTTTCATTCAATTTATTGTTTATTTTAAAAATTACTTTATGAGACATTTAAATTGATAGCACAAAAAACAATCTAAATAAATGAGTCTTTAATTTCTCAGTTGGCGTTAAATTAATTATTTGCAACTCTTTCGCTCAGTTTTCGATTTTTGAGACTAAATCCCATCTCTAGTCTGAGCTCAACTCAACTCAACTCAAACACTGGTTGTCGTGTATTTGAGTGCAAACCTAATACAAGAATATTCTCGAATACATTTAAATAAAGCCCCCATAAGACCAGTTATGCAAATAAAAGTAGATTTTTTCAATCAAATTGAGACTATTGATAGAAAATGTTATTTTAAGAGAGTTTTGCCAATAATTTATTAACTCTATGCCAGTGAAGTAGAAATGCTATTTCTCTTTCATTTCGATTTAATTCATATTCTGATTCATGAGATACAGACAACTTCTGGTATAGTACTACCAGTACCACAACCAGTGCACTGTTGGTTGAGTCGATTTTCTGCATTCAGTCACTATTTAATGAGTGATTAAAGTAACGAAAAAGTGTGAGAGACTCGAGATTCCGCAATATTACAAAAATAGCTCATATATACAAAGTATAGGTAGAGCTGTGGCTCAATTAAAGTGTTTATTTATTTTACAACAACTCATCGATGAATGCATTCCCTATTAGGTAACAGGAAATGCATCCACACGTCCCTTATATCAGATGCACTGCATTTCTATGCATTTATGCTCTCGACTACAGGAATACTCTTTTCAATGCATTTCTATTGCAATGCAGTTTTGCTAAAGTTTCAAAAACTTTTATTCTATTCTACGTAATAGCCTTTCACTTATTGTTGGTTTAGCTATACTATCAGACTATCAGTGTTTAAGTCAAATATTATAATAAATGAATTTTGGGTGCGGTTTATGATCTCTAGAGTTGAAAAATTTGCAAAATATATATTTGAAATTCTGGCGTACGAATGAAAATTTGTCCAGACTAATGTTTCTGTCTTTTATGTTTTTACATATTTATTTGACAAAAAAAAATCTTTTTTTAAGCCAACGTTCAAAACATATGATTTATTTTGCAAATCAAAGATAAAAATAAAAATAATCTATATTTAATTATTATTAAATTTTAGTCTTAATGAATGTAATTAGAGTTCAATTAAATGTTAACAAGTTTTTAGATAATTAAATAATGACTTTAATTGTTATTACTTTAGATCAGATAAAACAAAGCAAAGTATTGCACCGAAAGCTTATTTTGTAATTTGAAACTACAGTATAATTCGCATTAATTAAAACAATTTACAAATTATCTTATATGTAGCAATTGGTGCACTGGTAGAATATATTTAATAAAATTAATTATAAATAATTTAGGTTTAACTTACAATTAAAAACAAATATAATTGAATGTTTGTGCAATTTTATCAGAAAAAACAATTTTATATTGAATTATAAATTAGAAAAAAAGGATTTATTTCGAGAAATTTGTTTGAAATAATAGCAATTATCGTCATTCAAATCGAGTATTTTTGGTATTACTATTCTAACGATGAAAATGTGTTGAAGAATATTAGAAGAATTATTACGTTAAATATTGGTTTAACACAAGTGTTAATGAATTTTAGAAAAATAGTAAATGAATTTTTGATGCAAATAAATGGAATTAAGCGGAACATTATTGACAGCTTAATCCCCCATAGATTAGCAAAAATGCGAAATTCCCGCAACGATTGTCTTCATTGAGATCGGGAACAAAGTTTTTGACACATTATATGTAATTAGGAAAATGAGTATTAAAAAAGTAATGAAATAAATGAGAGATAATTCGTTTGAATGCATGAATTTTTGTGGCGATAATGTCTCGCAATTTACTGTAGATCTGTTTCTACTGATAAATGCTCTTCAGATCTATTTAATTAAGAAAGAGAGACAGAGAGGACTGGGAGGGACTGAGAGAGGGAGAGAGAGAGAGATGAGAAGAAGTGACTGGAATTGTTTGGTGTGCTTGGGTGCACATGACGGGCACTGACATCGTTTCTTCAGTCCAGAACACATATTCGTTAGTTTGAGTCACTTATAGTTCGAAATCTCAATAGAATTGCAAAAAATTCAAAACTTTTTTCTCTCTCATTCTGTTTTATTTCTCGCGATTGCCAGAGCCCTCGAAAGCTGCACTCGAGTCAACTTTGACTTTAGTTTTTTTGAACGTTTGGCCTAAAGCCATGCCTGTGCACAAGCGTAGGCAAATCCGGTAAAACCCGACTCTTGACTAGAGCTCAGTTCTAAACCGCCGCCGCTTTGCTCTGTCACTGCTCTAAGTCTTATGTAATCGAAAACAATTTTTAATACCGGCGCCCAAACACTGTTTCTCCGAAAGACTTATTTGTCAGCAAACAGTCACACATTGACTGCATTCACATTCACTGTTCACTCGATTCATTCGATTCACTGTTTACTACTTAATGCCTCTTTTGCTCGATTGTCATGTTTTGCTGCTCTGCTCTCAGCTCTGACTTGTGAGAGGATCCAGAATTATATATAGATATATATATAGATATAATTAAGTTTAGATTTATGTAGTGCTTCCGAACCAAACAATTTATTTAAAGCCAACCTTTTCTTCATGGCTTCATATTTTGACTGACTTTTAATTCGTCTCAACTCTAATGACATAAACTCTAACTTATGTAAAAAATGTTAGCGAAAGAAAGGGCAAACAATATACACACATAAAGAATAATTGGCGGCTTTGGTGGGAAATCAGGTGTTATTTCATTCTCAGATAGAGAACAGATATTCTCAACTGAATAGGAATTCGCATTTTGTCCTTTAGTTCTAACATAAGTTGAGCCCAACTTTTCAACCTTTTGATGCTTTGATGCGAGTTTAGTGATCCATGAATAGCCGGGTCGACCAAAATCGGGGCTCATATACTATATTAGAATTTAGTCGAGAAATAATTATATGCCTTTGCATTATGAATGAGACTCTCTATTGTTTCACTTGAATTCGATCAATAGATCATAATTATCACAAACATTATCAGTAATATCAGTAATCTTTAGATTTTATTAGAAACACAAATGAGATGAACAATCAATTCAAACAGAATTTGCATTCAAATTCTCTACACTTGCCCTCCTCTTCATGCCTTTGCATACCGTCCATGCCTTTGCATGCCTTTATATGCCTTCCATGCCTTCATTGCTGGCCATGGCTTGGCATAGATTTGAGTCGAGTGAGTGTAGACTTCACCAAATCTCAAATCTCCACCCTTTGTGAAACTGCAATTTGTTGTCCTCTCAAACCCAAACTCTCAACTGTTTGCCAAACCATAGCAAATCATAGCTCATATAAGTGAATGCAAAGTCTTATTTAAGTTTTAAGTGCATTCACTTGTTTTTTATATCAATCTTATATTCGTTCTGTTCTTTGATGAAAATTTCTAATAAAATAAAATAAATGGAAAAAAACAAACTTTTTTCAGCAGCGCTTCACTTAGTTTGAGGTATGAGAGAGCAAGAGAGAGAGAGAGCAGGAGAGAGAGCAGGAGAGGGAGAGAGCAGGAGAGAGAGAGAGCAGGAGAGAGAGAGAGAGAGGAAGGGAGGGAGAGAGCGAGAGAGAAGTAATTTGAAATTGTAATAACTCTAAACTATATAATAGAAATAGTGATTGAAAACTTTAGATGTTTTCAAATTTTGTTTAGCACTTATGGGAAATAACATTTTTTTCTGAATATAAAACAATTTGTAATTTTGTTAATATGAAATATATGGATTTATTTTAAATAATAATTTTTAAAAATATTGAATTGCTAGAGTAAAAACATAAAAATCATGAAATAATTGAGAAAAAATGTTATATAAATTTGAAATAAATAAAAGAAAAAGTTATTAAAAACGATGTTCTAATCAAATAGAATTCACGACTGAGAGAATGAACTTCAGTTAACTCATAATATAATAACTTATTTATTAAACCTAAACCAAAAGTTTACCAAAAATAATATGAGAAAATTTTTTTTCGGCAATTTAGATGTTCTTACAGATAATCTCCAGAATGTTTAAGAAAATAATTCAAATAAATTAAATTTATATATCAAATAAATACCAATATTTTAAAACAAATAATCGGTTCGGATCTATATTAAACATAAATATATAAAAAATCATAATTTGAACTAATGCTGAATAAGAAAAAAAAACTAAAAACATGTATTTCTTATGCAAAACATGACGTTTTATGCATTGCATATCATATGCACCTGAAATGTATTGCCATTTGAAAAGCCTTTAACTATTGGTATGAACTCTGGATTTGAGATTTCCGTGAGAGATATGAAGGGAAGAAAAAAATACATAATATTAGCGAAAGAGAAATAAAAAGTGAAAAGAGAGGGAGAAATGAATGCAAGCGAAAGGAGGGACTGATTCGATGATTCCAACTGCAGCTCATGTATGGGATCATACCATTAGATCCTGTATTATATCGAGACATCAATATCCGCTTTGTCTGATAAAAGCGAAAAAGTTTATCATAAAAAACAAGAATGCAATTCAAGAAAAATATTTTCATAACATTTTCAAAACTCTCTTTTAAAATATATCAAAAACATTATTCGATAACAATTTCTAACTTCAAAAAAAGGCGAAATACATTCAATTGATTTATTATTAATAACAGTAAAACCTAAGATAAATAAAAATTTCGCCATAAGTATAATTTTTGCAAAATTTAACAATTAATTTAAAATTTTTGAGACACAATTAGTTTTAATTGCTTTGCATTAATCCTTAATAAGAAAAACCGCATAAATTTAATGTAAATTTAAATTATAATCGCATTCAGACTCTAATTGTGTGACATAAGCGAAAATAAATTTTGATTTTCGCTTACGAAAGCAGTTTTAAATGATTGCAATTGAAGTCAATGGAAGTTATTTTATTTATATATTTATATTAATATATTTTAGAAATATTGTAAACTATAAATGCAATGAATTATTTATTAGTGAAACCCATAAAAGGAATTAAGAAATTATTTTTATTAACTAATTTAAAATAATTTATCTAAAAAATCAATTCAAACGCTTTCTATGCACACGAATAGAATTGACTTTTATTTCAATGTCTTATTAATATGAAATAAATCAATTGAGGAATTAATTAAGTTAGTTAAATAAAAATAAGTTTTTTAATTAAATAATTTATCTCTAATTCAAAGAATTTACGCCTAAATTGAATTTTTCTATTTTTTGCAAAAAAAAATTGATTTATCAACAAATAAATGAAAACTTAATTAACTTTTATTATTACAAAAAGAGTTTTAAAAAGTCCTTCAAAAAGAGTTTCGACGAATTGTTATCTAAAAAACTTCTTTTTAAAACTTAATGTAAACTATTTTGACACTTAAAAAGTTTCTGACAACTTATTAACAGAATTTGATTAGATATTTGTCATTTAAACATATTTTCTGTTAAAAAATTTATTTTTCAGTTAAAATTAATTTATAAATCAAGTGAAAAAACTTTACAAAATAAAAAAAAACTCGTCATAGGTTTGAAAGTTTGATGTAAACAAAAGTAAAAAAACTTTTGCAATGATTATCACACCTGATAAGTGTGTAAATGGATTTTAAATACTTAAATACGACATAAATTTCTTTTTTCTTCATAAAAATTAAAAGTTATTTACGATCAGATAGTTTTGATTTGTTAAGAAATTTTCATTCAGTAAAAAAAATCAATGCAAAAATATTTAAAGAATTCTTTTTCATTTAATTTCTTTATTCAATTCAGAAAAAATCTTAAGATAGATAAGTAGAAAGTAATTACTTCTTATGATCTTAAATGCGTTTGAATTTCTTTTTCTTTTAAAAAAAGAATAAAATCAATTGAAATAAATATAAAAAATAAGATAAAAAAGAAAAATATTCCCATTTTTGAAATAATAGTTGTGTTGAGAAGAAAAAAGTCTAAATGTCTTAGTGTAGAGAAAAGTGTAGATAGAGATAGAGTGAGAGGAGTATTGGGAGTAAATTGCGGTTCAATGTTCTCAATGCAAAGATTAGAATCGCATGAAAGGCACAAGATGAATTTGATATTAAGATTGAAAACTTGTCCGAAATATAAGAATGCAAAAATTACGTTAAACTGTACAATTGGTTAATATTTTGATAATATCTGTTAGACCAGAGAGAGAGAGCAGGAGAGAGAGAGAGAGAGAGAGAGAGAGAGAGAGAGAGAGAGAGAGAGAGAGAG